>QXTE01000281.1:410506-572046 GCA_003942145.1 Platysternon megacephalum | reverse complement strand
CCTCCCCTCCTAGGGGGTCTCTGGCAATCTTGCTTTGTTCAGCTTCCCAGCCCCAGCCAGCTCCCTTCTAAGTCAGTCCTTATTTTCAGCCAGCTCTGCTCCTCTTCTGAAACAGCAGCTGCAGGGCAATCTTCCTGGACACCTAGCCCCTTGCTCCAGGGACCCACCATGGAAGTTGGCTCTACTCCTATTTAGTTTCTCTCCCCAGGCATAGCCCGTGCCAATAATTCCTCTTCTTCATGTCCTCTGACAGGCATTTATATCTCCAGGTGTAGCCCTACCCCCTTTTAATTAGCTCAACTGGGCGCACCTCTGGTCTATGCACAGCGCCCAGCTATCCTGTGACAATGAAGTAGGATAGAGATAGGAGCACCAGCACAGATGCCTGCAGTACATGAAGATGTCCCATCTAGGTTCTGGCCTGGATGGTACTTTTTTTTTTAATTGATTAGATCTACCAGATCGTAGACGAAGGTGGTTCAGCTCTAGGCATAAAATAAATATCACAATTAAAAAAGACCCAGAAAATACAAATGCCAAAAATTGCAGTGGAACAAATTTCTCAAAGAGACTACTGTGTGGATGAGAAATTACCCTTTTGAAGTAAACCAAGGGGATTAAATCAAACTCCAAGAGAAGACAAGTGAATGATAAATGACACACAACTAGATGCAAGCTAAATCTTTGGTGTCTAAGTGAGATATTGTGGGCTGAAAAGATTATGCAAATTGAAATGAATCTATCTCAAAGCCTGACCTACAGTGTGAGGGAACGTACAGTATTCTGGAGCTAGAGCAATTAGCAGTTAGAAGAAGATTATTTATAGTGTAAATAAGACAGATCTTTCTTAACTTCATACCGTAGAACTGCACGCCTGAGAATTCTAATACACAGCTACAGCAATGTTCCTCTTAATTAATAGCGTTTTCCACTTCTCTAACGCCTTCCATTCAGAGATCTCCAAGCAGTTCAGCCAACTTTAAAGAGCTGAGTTCTGCAGTCACAACATTCCTGTGAGATAAGTGTGCCTCAGTTCCCCATCTGTAAAAATGAGATAATAGCACTGCCCTGCCTCACAGGGGTATTGTGAGGTGCTCAAATCCCAGCTGTTCTGTCAGTATCATTTCTTAGGTCCCAATCCTTCAGTGACCCCCATGCTGTTGAAACCCTGTGCGTGCCTAAAATCTCACCAAAGTCAACAAGGATCAATGCAGGTAGGGTGACCAGATGTCCCGATTTTATAGGGATAGTCCTGATTTTGGGGTCTTTTTCTTATATAGGCTCCTATTACCCCCTACCTCCTGTCCCAATGTTTCAAATTTGCTGTCTGTTCACTCTAAATGCAGGACTGTCTCCTTATTTTCTTACCCATCTCTTAACTACCCTTAGTGGTCAAAAAGTCCTGCAGTGACCAGGCATTTCAGTCTATTCCCATCCCCTTTCTTCCTCCATTCTCAGCATTAAGTCTGTCTAAACAGTTCTTACTTTAATCTGTGCTTTTTGTTTGTTTCTCATTTTCAAATAGACCCTTTCACTTGTGGCATGAGTGACCTCTCTGGACAATTGCAGAGATTCAGTGTCACTTTTCTATACCATTTTAACTCCATCATTATTCTGTCCCTCGGACGCATTAGACCAAAGCCACAGAGAGTACTTATCAACACTGCTATTGCCTCTACATGCCAGGAGGACTTCAATAGCTACATCTAATAATACTTCTGTGACGCTGGTAGACCAGGTGCCAGCTCATGCCAAGGTCCCCCTGTCTCAATTGAACACTGGCAAATACACAGCTGGAACCAGTCTGGCTCACCTGTGTGTTAGTATTGTTAAAATAGGTGTTAGAATGATAAGACTTTATTGAATGCTTGTGAGTTGCTGCAAGCATTAATCTCACTTACAATATCTGTATCCCTTGGCGTAAGCTAATATTTGAGCAGTTGTATTGTTGGCCTCTGTGTGTAAGTCGCCAGACAGGAGAGAGACATTAACTAGTGTGAAGAGCTGATCGTCAACAAAAAGGTGTGACACCCTTTCCAAAAGGAGAGGTCCATCATTACCAGACTGTTGTGGGACATTGCAACTGGAATTTCTGTATGTACATCAACAAGAGGACAAAAGACTTCTGTTGTTGTTCTGCCTCCTCTCTGTGAAGATGAGTCATGCAAAGGACTCCTGCCATCAGCTGAGCTTTGCAGCCAAAAGCATGTGGGAAGAAGAGAATAAAACCTCTGACAAGAAGGAACCGATTATCGCTTGATGCTTGGACTCTGAGGGGCAAGGTGTTTCTAGGCAGAAACTTAAGATCCCCAGTGCTAAGCCTAGGTTAGCCCTAAAGGACATATAGAGCTTGCTGATTATAGAAGCTTATTTTACCATTTGACACTTAAGATTGTAACTCATATGTGTATTAATGTTTACTTGCTTTGACCTTGTAAATAACTCTCTAATTTAATGTTCATATTTAATAAATATTTACATAGTTAGTTTTAGGACTGGCGACAAGGGTTGCCTTTGGTAGGAGATCTAAGGTGCAGCTGACCTTGGGAAAGTGACTGATCCTTTGGGACTGGGAGTAACCTGAATATTGCTGTGATTCTTGCTATAAGGGACCCTCTATCACAAGGGTGGCAAGAAATATTGGAGTACCCAAGAGTGCTGTCTGGGACTCCACATTAAGGCTGTTACAATGCTTGAGGAGTTTCCACTTGATAATTGGTTGGTGAAATTTAAGTATAGAACTCACAGCCAATTTGGGGGGGGGGGGTGCCCTGGCTCCTAACGGACTGCCTAGTGAGGCTGGTACTCACGATCTTGAATCACTGCAGGCAGTGTTACAACTTCTGTTTTCCAATAGTTACCCTACAATATAGCTTATATGCTGGGGAGAAAATCTGAAGACTACTTGAGTAAGATTCCCACTGGACTGAAAAGACTTATTAGATCAACCAAATCTTCTCCCTGCAAATGCAGGACTGGTCTTTACAGTATATGTTAATGATTTGTCCAGTCTGGTTATAGAAGTCTTATGCAATGGGGTTCTGCCATTTCCCCATTCCACAGCCCATCATCATGATGTTCAGCCTCTATTCTCATTTTTCAAATTTTTGCCAGCATTTTATCAGTTAGACTTCCATGAACCATTCTAAATAGCACCTCTCTTTTCTTGGTGATAGCACCAGTCTAATACTGGTAGACTGATAAAGACAGTGGAGACAGGTGAAATTTTTCAGCCAACATTCTTTTGGCAAAAATACCAATTTGACAACACCACAATGTTTGGTGAATTCATGTCCTTTTTGCCAAATTGTTCATGTTAAAAAAAACAAAACACAAAAAACAAGCCAACCAACCAAAAAATTCTGAAAAAGTCAAACCATTTTTGTTTTGATTTTTCTAGTCAAAACAATTTTCAGTTCAAAATTACCTTCAATTAAAAAAAAAATTAAAATACTAAAGAATTCCTGAAATTGAATTAAAACGTTTTGGTTTGTTTCGGGTCGAATAAAATGTTTGGGTTGACACTAGACAATTTTTTTCTTTGGTTTTTCAGGATTGTTAGTGAACTGAAAAATGTTATTCACATAGCCCTAGAAGACATATAAACAACAGAATCTGCAATTCCTGATGGGTCTGTCATAACCACCATGAACTGTGCAGGAGATTCTCTGAAATTTGTTCTCTGAACAGTTTTGTTCTCATTTGCTTTAAATTCTTCTCCTGCCTGTAAATGTTTCTTATTACCATAATATCAGAGTGCCTCATAATCTTTAAATCGATTTTGACCTCACAACATCCCTGTGAAGTAGGGAAGTGTAATCACCATTTTACAGATTGGAATTAAGAGAGACACAGTGCAGACACAATGACTTGTCCGAGGTGTCACAGGAAGTATGTGGCTGATATGGGTGCCAAATTTGATTGGACATATTCCTGGAGGTTTCATCACAACGTAAGAAAGATTAATCTTAAATTCCCGGAGACTCCAGGACAATCCTGGAGGGTTGGCAAACCTAGTGGCAGAGCCAGTCCAGTACTCTCCTCGCTAGCTTGTCTTCCTTTTCCTATCACTGCAATCTGTCCTGTTGGTACTCCAGGCCTGATTCAAAATTGCCCTGCACCTTATAGAGACATTCACACCTGTGCAAAGTGACTAACACCCTCTCATTTGGTAGCATTTTACATCCACTTTACACTGCAGTAAATGACAGTATGAACTGCAAAACAATGGAGAATCCTGCACTCAGATACTATGGTGATCGGGGCCCAACACAAGAACCTAGATAGAATTCCAATTACATTTAACAATAGCCCTCCTAAATGTTATTTAATAAGTTCACTCCACTTACATTGCCCAACTGATTTCAAGGAACTTCATCTGAAATTGGAAGGCAGTCCCCTCATTAGCACCTCTGACATGTGGTGGGCAATTTACTATGCCGTAGGAATTATTTGGGGGGAATTCTATGGCCTATTATAGAGGAGGTCAGACTAGACGATCACAATGGTCCCATCTGGCCCTGGAATCTATGAAGTACTAAATGTACCACCACCCTCCTCTAACTCGGTGACATTATCTTTCTTGATCTCTTCTTTGGCCACCATCTCCTGGGATCCTGGACCTTCTTCATCCTGACCAGACCAGGCCAAAGAGGGATCCAGATGACACAGCCACCCCTACCAACTCCTGCTGAATCCCAACCACCACCTGAGATAAAACAGGTTTGGACTTTAACGGCAGCTGCAACAGCTCCAGATCATCTGAACTAACTTCTTCTCTCTTCTGCAAAAGGAGAGTTATCATCATCTTTGATACCATTTAAGAAACTGTCAAACGAGGAGTTTTTTACTTCTCAAATCTCTCTCCAACTAAAGGGAAAGGGGACAAGACATGTTGTTAAAATGAAAGCTGTTTTTCCTTCTCTTATTTCTCTTTAAAAGAGAAATAACATGATTTTTAGTGGCGCTTTGTGGTGCTTTTCCACAGTAGTAAACAGGCTGAGGTCTCTGTATACCGAACCCCAAACCTTGTTTAACACTGTTTAATGTTGGACAGTGATTGGGTTATGTTAACACCTTTGGCCCATTTATTCCATCTAAATTAATACAACACCTCCCTGTGTGAAGGTTTCTTTTGGAGGAAGTCTGTAATAGCACAGCTGAGATCAATTTTCCTAAGCACTAGGAGGAGGAAGAAAATGATTTAAAGTTAGCTGCTGGAAACTTGAATCACTGCGTCAAATCTATGGCATGTGTTATGCTAGATGTCATATTATGTGACTGTAATGGTCCCTTCTGGCTTCAAACTCTATGAAGCTATGGGAGACTAATATGGTACAGTTATCAAAGCTGATTATAAACAAAGAAATATACCTAGGATTCTCTCTCTCTTTTAATTTCAAAAATTGAAAAATTCAATCAGCTCTATACTTGTTTGAATTTGGGGGGAGGGGGCGCTGTGATTTTTTTCCCTTTTGTAGAACCTTTAATCAAGATAAGATTTGCTGGACTGCATCAGACCTAAGATCCATCTAGTCCATTATCTCAACTCCAACAGGAGCCAGCAGCAGCTGCTTCAGAGGAAGGGGCAAGAAACTCAACAGCAAGAAGATGTGGGAATATCGTTAGTTCCACTCATGCACAGAACCCCATTGCGCTAGGTGCTGTACAAACAGGACAGAAAGAGCCCCAAAGAGCATCCAACCTAAGTAATTCTAATTTCCCTTGGTATCCTTACCTCACCTCACCCTCATTAACAGTCACTGAACATAAGCATCCGAACAAGACATAGAACAAAGAGAATGAGGAGTACTTGTGGCACCTTAGAGATTAACAAATTTATCTGAGCATATGCTTTCGTGGGCTAGAACCCACTTCATCAGATGCATGCAGTGGAAAAATACAGTAGGAAGATATATATACACACACAGAGGACATGAAAAAATGGGTGTTGCCATACTAACTATAACGAGAGTAATCAGTTAAGGTGGGCAATTATCAGCAGGAGAGAAAAAACTTTTGTAGTGATAATCAGGATGGCCCATTTCCAACAGTTGACAAGAAGGTGTGAGTAACAGTAAGGGGGAAAAATTAGCATGGAAATAGGTTTTACTTTGTGTAATGACCCATCCACTCCTTATTCAAGCCTAATTTAATGGTGTCCAGTTTGCAAATTAATTCCAATTCTGCAGTTTCTCGTTGAAGTCTGTTTTTTAAGTTTTTTTATTGGAGTATTGCGACATTGAGGTCTGTAATCGAGTGACCAGGGAGGTTGAAGTGTTCTCAGACTGGTTTTTGAATGTTATAATATTTTTGAATGTTGTAAGTGTTTGAATGTTATCCCATACTTACTTAGTACAAAGAACACCTAGGGCACAATATACAATACTCTCTTCATTGTCACTAGTGCCCTCCCTCACTATTTATTACTTGTAGTAGAGGTCAAGATCAGCACTATACAAAACACACAATGAACTCCTGCCCTTACAATCTAAATGGACAAGACGGACAAAGGGAAGATTTATCATCCCTGTTTTACAGGTGGGGGGGGATCTCAGGAACAGGAAGATAAAAGCTTTTAACTCAAGGTCAGACAAGGTATCAGAGAGGAGGGAATTGAACCCAGAGTCATAATCCAGCACCTTATCCACCAGACCATATTTCCTATACACTCACAGTAATAGCTACTTGGCCACGACTCCTGATGAAAGTGATGCTAAAAGACACTGAGTGTCCACCACTTCCACCGAATATAGGTACTGCTCAGGATTAGTACTGGAATCACTTATCTGCTGCTGCACTGAATTTTAACCTTCAATTACTCTTTAAAATAAAACCAAATCAAGAGCCATTAACACTCCCAGTTTAGCACATTATAAAAAGTATATATTCAGTCAAGACCAACCGCTGCCTAGTGCTACTGAAAGCCGTGGCCAGATCCCCTTTTTCATTTTTAAAGCTGTCATTTTAAAACCACTCAAACAGATGTACATAATAAAAGCTGACATTTCATATCACTACGTAGTGCTAAGAAGGGAATTCTTATTATTGTTCACAACTGACGTCAGTGCGGGAAGATAATAAGACTTTAAAAATCTGAACTTTACAAGGAAATTGCATTGTTCCCCATGCTGGGTTGTACTAAATATCAAGGGTGCCGGTATTGTTTCATTGCATCACTTGGAGATTTTAAACGTGAGTTTTCCAGCACAAAATCCACCCATGTATTTCATGGGCAACGTAGATCTAAGTTTGCATATTACAGACATCACCGAGGTATCTGGGAACTTAACAGAGGGATAGATTGACTTCTGTTGTGCACCTTGCGTAGGTATTTACACCAGCACAAAGTGGATGTTAAATGATACCATTCTGATTTGATATCAGATGTCATTTACACCAATGTGAATTTGACAACACAAGGTGCAGGTGTAACCCACTGGTTATAAACGGTTATACGCCTCCTTCTGTGCCCAATTCACAGATGATATGGATCTATTACAGCTCTGCACTGAAGAGGCTGCCAAGTTGTCTTAAACACTAGAGACTCGTGCTTTTAGCACTGGAGATCCCCAGTTCCGTCCCTGTTGTTGGCAGTCACACAGGGGGCAACTGTGTATCGGATCAGTCCGCACAAGGCCCTGTACAGGGATGGTGCAGGGCTGCACTATTCCTCAGGAAGCACAGTCTCTCTTAGGGCTGGCTTTGTGGAGCTAGGAGGCGGGAAAGGGAGGGTTGAACACACTATCATCCACTAGATCACTGTGTGCTGGTTCCTATCCCGTTTTCCAAGGGATTTGCTCCCAGGACGGAGCAAGATGTGAGCAGTTGTTGCTTGCAGGGACTGCTACTGTGATTGAATGTTGTGCAATGAGGCAGGGAGATTTCTGGGATAAACCATGCAAGGGCCAATCACAATCTGGCCCATACTGGCTCAGAGATATACAGCCTAGGCCAGCTCCATCTGGCCCACAGTTAGTCATGTACAAACCAGTTCACGTAGCATAAAGAATGGGGAGTCCCAAACCAAGCCCTGAGATCTGAACACTGCCCCCATTGCAGATTTGGAAAGTCTAAACTCTGATCAAGATATACTTATTCAAACACTCTCTGTCTAAGACACTTTGCCAAAGCTAGAGCCAAACATTTTGGAGAGAATAGGGTCGAGTGGAGGCAGGATCAGGAGACTGAGTTCTATTCCTAACTCTGCCATTGACCTTCTTTGTGATCTTGTACAATTCACTGAACTGCTCTGTCTGTTTCCCCCTCTTACCCTTTGTCTTGTCTTGATCTTCAGGGCAGGCACCGTCTCTCACTAGATGTCTATAGAATATCTAACATAGCATCATTGGGACCTGTAGGCGCTGCTGTAATACAAATGGTAATAAAAACGTTCGGGTGTTAAATTACAAATCTGCATCCAGATTTTGAAGTGTCATCTCTATTTTATTTTCTATGTTAAATATTGTGCCTCTGAACATTGACTCAAAAAGAACTATTCTAGCAAATCCAAGTGTGGAGAGCACACTAGACTGGGACTCAGGAGATCTGGGTTGTATTTCCAGTTCTGCTACTGACCTTTAGCAAAATGCTTTCCCGCTCTCTGTGCGTCCGTGTCCCTATCAGTAAAATGTGGATAATGATACTGACCTACCTTGTAACATGCTTTGAGATCTACTGGGATCAGGGCCCTATTGTAGTAGACACTGATCTTATAACCCAAGTACAAGATGAGAGGAAACATGCTGATTGAATAGATAGAAGCCTGAGGTATCCGTGACATGATATTATGAGACAGGCCTTTTTAAGAGAGCTACTTATATTAAAAGTGTTCAAATTAACAATATTAAGTGTGCGCAAATTAGGAAGCCATCTTTAAAAAAGGGTTTGAAGTTCCATTGATTCCTTTGAAAGTTCTAGCATTTACTGAGCTTCTTTACATGCACACAGTTCAGACCATGTACTGATCTTACTAGCTGGGAGAAATTTGACTGAAATTACAAAAATGAGGTGGCCAATTAAATAAAGCTCTTTTAGAACGGTAACCTTCAAAACAGCCAGTCCAGTATCTTGAAATTGACCACCAGTAGTAGGCAGGAAGAAGTGATAAGGACAAAACCTATTCCCATAAAAGAAAAGGGCAATGGCCCACCGCGTCTAAAATCCTGTCCCCAAAAGCGGCCAAGGCTGGATGTTTCAAAAGCTATCTAGACAAACAGAAAAAGCTTAAATGACCCAACATGAATCAGTGAATAGGGCATTGGACTGGGAGTAAGGAGACCTTTATTCTCTTCCCAGCTCTTCTACTGACTTGCTATGTGACCTTCGGCAAGTCTCTTTGCCATTCTCGGTGTCTCCCACCCTCCATTGTCTGTCTTGTCTATTTACATTATAAAAGATATTTCGGACAGGGACTGTCTCTCTAAATGTTTTACAATGCCTAGCAAATTGGTCCCTGATCTTCCTGACAGGGACCTTTCAGTCCTACATAATAAGGAGGATGTAATGATCAGTCTTGATATAGGTACCACAAATTTTCCAGCATTGATCTTGGTATGTTTACGATTACATTAGCAATCTACACTACCAGTATCCAAAGCCACATTGAGAATATTACTACAATAAAGCAGGACTTTGTAGTCCAACAAAGGTTTCCTCACTGAAACATTAGGTAGGAACGTACATTTTAACATCTTGCGCCACAATCCTGCAAGCACTTAGACATGTGAACTCAACGGGATGACTCATATGCATGAATATTTGCAAAATTCAACAATACGCAATTCAGGAGAGCATTTAAGTGCATGCTCTACTACTCTAACAATGTGTTTAAGTCCCAGTGACTTCAGCGGAAGTTAAATACATGTTTAAACACTTTCCTGAAGAGGGACAAATTTAAGCTTGTGCTTAACTGCTTTCCTGACCAGGGACCTTATTGTGTGTGCGTGTGTGTAAAACTATGTCTCCTTATGTGTTTTTATAATGCTAAGGACAATGGGCCCTGATCTCAACTGGGGCCTCTAGGCCATACAATTATCTTAATGTAAATATTTCATAACAATATTAAATAGTAACGGCAGTGCATCAGCTATCAACAAGCTAACTTCTAAAGTGGCAGAAAACCATTAGCTATGGTAAAGTCTTAAAACATTATTGTTAATATGGATCACATTTATGAAGACAAACGCTTAATAGAATCAAGGCATTTATAAATTGTCCCACCACATTTGGTATGAGATGTTTATTACTGCAGTGGACCGTTGTTTTAATTAGTGCAGGGAAATATAGTATCTGAGGTATTTTGATACCCAAAGCCTTCCATAGTAGGTGAATATATATTTTTTTAAATGAGGTACAATACTTGCACTGAAAAATTACACAGGTGTACACACAACAGAATAAAGTGGGTAATATAATTTGATATGCAAATTATATTTTGTAATGAACTATAAGATATTATTGAGGACAAAAATCTTAATAGAATTAAAAGTAAAGAAATAGACATGTATATGGTTAAAGTGAACATCCATAGACATGATAAAGATGCATCGGAGATATAAACCATGATACTTCAAGGCATTAAATCAACCAGTAACCAATGAGGTTTAGGATGAAATTTCCCCCCGATGCAGATTATTCATTCATTGTTTAATGTGGATTCTTGCACCTTTTGCTTGAAGTACTTGCCACTGTCAGAAAATATTCAACTAGATTAGGGTGACCAGATGTCCTGATTTCATAGGGACAGTCCTGATACTCAGGGATTTTTCTTATACTGTATAGGTGCCTATTATCCCCCCGCTCCCATCCCGATTTTTCACACTTGCTATTTGGTCACCCTAGACTAGATGAATCTCTTCTCTGATGTAGTATGGGAATTCCTATGCTCCTCTGTTTATATATTAACTAAACTCTTACTGAAAGTACTCAACTGCTGAGACACAAAAGGCATTTTGCAGAAGTGGTAACTCAGCCATAATAGCCTCTTGCATTGGCTAATTCTCTTCCAAAGGAAACAGATCTCAAGTATGTAGAAGCCAAGTTTTCATTGTATTTAATATAATGCCAGAATGATCATTTCCTAATATTAGTTAATCTCTGATGGCTTCGACCGTGCTTCGACCACTGCACGGAGCAAAGAAATACAAAAGCCCCTGCCTCAACTCACTTACAACGTAAAACAATGTAAAGAGAATATGATACCTTTAATATCCAGCTCCTGAGTAAACATGTGCCGATTTACTGAAACCAGTAGAGCTGAAGCTGCTTGCACGAGGGTTAAATTGAAACAGTGGTGATTGTACCATGATAGCATAATTACTCCCATGCTAATTACATTATTTATCCTTAGAGGAGCGAATAGTGTTAGGCCTTTGAGTATGCCTATTGTGTTCTTAATGTATGAAGGAGAGCTTGTATTTAAACTATTTTTAAAATGTTATTTTTAACCCTAACATTACAGAAATTGGAACCTGTTAGTTGCAGCCCCGTCCTGCCCTGCACTCCAGAGCTCCGCCTAACAATAGAGAATGTGTCCTTCTTGGCCTGTGTAGTCATATCCCATATGCTTACACAACAAAACCAGTTGTTCCACACAGATGTTTCCAAAGACCTGAGCAGTTCTGGTTTGAGCTGAATGCTCATGCAGCTAATAAATATGCTTTTTCTCCAACCAACCTGCTTTCTGAGTACTTTAACATATACAGCTCCCTGAGGGCTGTGTCATGAGAATTTAGGATCACGGAAGCACTAGAGGCACTGAGATACATAACAGCCCTTATCTCAGTTGGTAACTGTTTTTCTATGTGCTCACAACCACCCTCCTGTTGCAAGATTCAATTTTTATGCCACCATCTCCATAGTCAGCAATGCAAAAAGAGGGAAGAATGAAGGACAAATGAGAATACAAATTAAAAACTAGATTTTTTACCGTGCGTCTGACTAGTTAATTGGTAGGACTGGAGAGACATAGCATGCATGCACTACAAGTGTCTGGACAGATTTCTATCCCTAAATGGTAAGCCCCAGACAAACCAGTGGTCAGAGAGGGAATTAAACATCTCACTCGCGCGGCACAAAGGAATATATAGTGTGACGCATTTCACAATAGAGGCTAGCTTGTTATATTAGGCAAGTGGGATTTACTTGCTGCAGGGAGCTGAATGGGCATAATGCAACAATACATCTGATCATTGTAGTCCATTTCCTTAGGAAGGGTGCAACTGCATGGAGCCCAGAAAGGACTACTCAAGACCAGCCTTGTCTGAGGGGTTTTTATTTCTAGATATGGTTGAAAAAAATGGATGGAACCGTTTTCCACGGAATAGTTTTGTCAAACCTGAAACATTTCACAGGTCGATTTTGACAATATTTTCAACAGGAAAAGTTAAAATGTTTCATTTTGGTAATGTTGAAATATTTCACGTAGACATATTAAAATACTGAATTTAGTATGTTATATTTATATTATAATGTAAACAAAAAGTCAAAGCCAAATAATTCAAAGTTACTGAAATGAAATGATTTAATGGCCTCAAATTGAAGAGTTTTTCCCCCCAGGAATTTTTCATTCTGCACCAAGTTACAAAATTTTAGTTTTTCGTTCCTATTTGGAATGCAAATAAACTTAATCTCCTATAGAATGAAAATTCCATTTTTAGATCTTTATTTGTTACTTGGAGATTTGATTCCTTTTAGTTTTCTTTTTGTGAGCCATTTAAATCCTCAGCTGTTTTGGCCTTGTCATTCTTCCCTCTCCTCCCACTTGTAACAAATAATGTTAGATTAAAAAAATTACAGGTAATATGTATGAGACAAAACTATGTAATGGTATATAACATGACAATAGAGCAATCTTAAATGTATCATTAGAAACCATAGGGATTATTTTTCTAAAAAACATGTCATTCATTTTATGATGGTCATGTTGCATTCACAGACTAGAACAACAATTTTGCTTTGTGATTAGCTCATCTTTGCAGCAAAGAGACTTGTTTGCATGAAAAGTAATTTCTTATTGCACTTTTTTTTTTCAAGATATCGCATACATTCAGTTTATGTTTCATTCTCTGTAGGCTGGATTACTGTAGATGAGTACAAAATAAGAACTGAGAACACTGGAATTGAAAGAATCCCTTTGAAGCATTTTGTATATACAGTCATTCACAGGAGGAAAAAAAAAAGTGAATACATATGCAGACAAAGGGAAAAATTCTCCCTTTACAACTGCATGATGGACTTGGCTGAGGAGAGAAGAAAGTTAGAGCTCATGTGAAGAACTCCTCGACTATCCTGCTTGTACAGAGCAGTATAATGTATACTTAATTGGAGTATGCTATTTAGCCACTAGATATCTCTGTGTGCTTTTAGAGATAGCTCCAAACAGGAGGTGGTGCCTGGTAAACAGAGAGAATGCAAGCACATGACTTATGAGGAGAGGCTGAGGGAACTGGGATTGTTTAGTCTGCAGAAGAGAAGAATGAGGGGGGATTTGATAGCTGCTTTCAACTACCTGAAAGGGGGTTCCAAAGAGGATGGATCTAGACTGTTCTCAGTGGTACCACATGACAGAACATGGAGTAATGGTCTCAAGTTGCAGTGGAGAAGGTTTAGGTTGGATATTAGGAAAAACTTTTTCACTAGGAGGCNGAAGCATTTTGTATATACAGTCATTCACAGGAGGAAAAAAAAAAGTGAATACATATGCAGACAAAGGGAAAAATTCTCCCTTTACAACTGCATGATGGACTTGGCTGAGGAGAGAAGAAAGTTAGAGCTCATGTGAAGAACTCCTCGACTATCCTGCTTGTACAGAGCAGTATAATGTATACTTAATTGGAGTATGCTATTTAGCCACTAGATATCTCTGTGTGCTTTTAGAGATAGCTCCAAACAGGAGGTGGTGCCTGGTAAACAGAGAGAATGCAAGCACATGACTTATGAGGAGAGGCTGAGGGAACTGGGATTGTTTAGTCTGCAGAAGAGAAGAATGAGGGGGGATTTGATAGCTGCTTTCAACTACCTGAAAGGGGGTTCCAAAGAGGATGGATCTAGACTGTTCTCAGTGGTACCACATGACAGAACATGGAGTAATGGTCTCAAGTTGCAGTGGAGAAGGTTTAGGTTGGATATTAGGAAAAACTTTTTCACTAGGAGGCTGGTAAAGCACTGGAATGGGTTCCCTAGGGAGGTGGTGGAATCTCCTTCCTTAGAGGTTTTTAAGGTCAGGCTTGACAAAGCCCTGGCTGGGATGATTTAGTTGGGAATTGGTCCTACTTTGAGCAGGGGGTTGGACTAGATGACCTCCTGAGGTCCCTTCCAACCCTGATATTCTATGATTCTATGAACTCAAGGTGAGTAGAAGTGTCTCTGCAGTTTTAACTCTTTCTTTTAATAAACACCTCCTGTCTAAAAAAAGGCTGCTATTGTATATATGGTGGCAGGCAAGATAGCGTAAGGGCCAGTGTGCAACTCATACTGGGGCGTACCTTAACAGTATTACATAATATTTCCCCAAGCAGAGCTTTCTGTAACTCCAGAACCAAAGGCTGGTAAAGTTCATTAGGAACCGTGCTATTGCCAATCGATTTTATATCAAAGGTGCTCAGATACTACAGTGATGTTTGGTAGTACAAAACCATAAGATACATAGATGGATAGAAAAAGGCTATTAGAGAAACAGAGATGGGCATGAACAAAAATGTCAGATTCAAGCACCCTTGAACTTTCAGGCATTTTGAGACCCAGCTCTAAATTTTGTGGTTCTCTAATTAGCAGCAGTGAAAGAGAACCTCGGTAGGTTCAAAAGCTTGGTTTGGATTTTAGCAGTCAAATCCCGGATTCAAATTCTGTCAAGACACCAAAATGGGGGTAGTTTAGAAGGGTATTGCACTTGGATCCTGGGGTAGGGGAACATTTCCCAATCCACACAACACAGGCAGAGACTACTTCATAGTGATGAAACTGAGCCTCAAATTTCTGAGAAAGTTTGGATCTAAATCTGAANAAATCACTTAAATCCTACTATCTGTATTTAATAAAATCACTTTCTACTTATTAATTAACTCAGAGTATGTATTAATACCTGGGGGAGCAAACAGCTGTGCATATCTCTCTATCAGTGTTATAGAGGGCGAACAATTTATGAGTTTACCCTGTATAAAGCTTATACAGGGTAAAACGGATTTATTTGGGTTTAGACCCCATTGGGAATTGGGCATCTGAGTGCTAAGGGCAAGCAGACTTCTGTGAGCTGTTCTCAGGTAAACCTGCAGCTTTGAGACAGGTTATTCAGACTCTGGGTCTGTGCTGGAGCAGATGGGTGTGTCTGGCTTCAGCAAGACAGAGTGCTGAAACCACTGAGCTGGCAGGGAGAACAGGAACAGGGGTAGCCTTTGCACATCAGCTGGCAGCTCCCAAGTGGGTTTCTGTGACCCAACCCGTCACAAAGGGTTTGAGTCTCAGCTCTTGGTTTATGTCTCTCCCTACCAATAGAAATGGAAGGAGGCACTTGTAGGCACACAATAGAATTTACAATGCTAATAGGAAAGCTAAAGCAATGAGTTAAATAACCTAAAATGATGCTGCAATTATTGTACTCAATATTACCAGCAATTACAAATCATAATACAAGAGTCTTTTGACCTTTAGACTAACTGGCGCAGTATTTTATGAGCTGAGCGAACCAACCTCCCCAAGAATCCAGGCAAGGGAAGGACAAAAGTCAAGTTCTATAATTAACTGCATGATTATTTTCCAAAATAAATGTGTAATCTTCACCTACTTGGTTCTGAATGGCATCATCCGGGCTGCTATCATTAAGCTGCCATCACTGCACTATCATTACGGGCCTGATAAGGAAAGAGAAGCACTTTGGATCCAGCAGAGAATATGTTTGTTTCCTAGCTTCCCAAAGCTGATATATGTGTTTATTTTTGTGGATGATGGTTTTTTTTTTGTTTTTTGGTGGTGGTTGTTGTTGTGTTTTTTGTTGTTGTTTTTTGGGGGAGGGGAGAGTGTTCGGGGAGGGGAATATTGGTAACATAGGAATCAATAGGGATAGTAAGTGGATTTCTGAACATGAACCAGTCTGGTACTTTAGTGAGGCCAAGATTTCATCCATGATGATTATTAAAGTGAATGGCAAAACCATTGGCTACAACCGGGCCAGGAATTCATCCCATATGCATTCAGATACCACTGCGATGGGAGCAGTACAAGAGTAAAGTACCGAAGTTTTTGCTCAGGCAAGACTCCCATTGACTCTACTGAGGTTTTTGCCTGAGTAAGGAGTTCAAGACTGGGCCCTTTACATGAGGCTGAGACTGAATTGTGTTGATTTAAATTAACTTCATTTGGAGTTTAAGTGACGAGGTACCAAATGCTTCTGAAAAATAAGCCAGAAATTGAAAAGTTGTTTGAGTAATAAATGTCAGGTTCTAAACAGAGCTGCTTGAAACGTGGAGTTTCTGCTTCATGCAAAATTCTGACATTTTAAAATCAAAATGTTCCATTCGGATAAGGTCCTCATGGAAACACCCCCGCCCCGCAATCCATTTTTGTTAAAATCAACATTCCCACAGAAAGTTTTGATTCTGAGGAAACATTTTCTGTTGGAAAATTTTCCAAAGAGTCCTAGGAATGAGAAGAGTCATTTGATTATTCTTGCCCCAGAGCCTTGTTCTTTACTATACATTGATCAATCCAGGTATTTCTAAGGTGCCCTATCTCCATAGTGTCTGAGTCAGAGGTGGTCATATAACGTTGGCTGAAGAAGTTGGATGAATTGTATGTTTGTTGAACACATTGCTTTCTTCGAGAATATGTTCCCTGCCTCCTGTGCCCTCCCCCTGCCCCCGGGTTTTCCCAGGTCTAACTGGAGCTGAACACTGAAAAAATAAAGTTGACCCATTGTTTCACTAGGCTGGAGAGACAACACCAAAAGAAAAAAAATAAAATAACGGGATGTGCCGGACTTGGGAAATGCATGACAGTGTAGTTGTACGTAAGAGTGGTTAGGTAGGGCAGCATTACATGACCAAAGTAAGACAATGACGAATGAAGAACTCTCAGCCTGTATCAGATGGAAAACATTTTTATGATTCCAAACAAGAAGAACCAAAAGGGCCTCCCCACAACTGAAATCTCTGATGTAATTTAAGGCAAGTCTGAAATATTGAAAACAGGGAATGTTTAATATTGCACTCAAGGACCATTTGTGCTTTTATATTATGCATGGCAAAATATTTAGCTGTAATATAAAAAGACTAGGATAAATGGAGCCAAAGAGCGCAAAGTCATCACCTACTCATTAATATGAGTGGATTGCTAATTACTTGTGAAGGGCTGGTTTTGTGCCATGACCTGTGGAGAGCAGGGTGCAAATGGACATTTCAGCAGCCAGCACATCTCATGGCTTTAGGGATGAGGAGTAAGTCTGAAAACTTCTATGCAGAACAACGGATTCACTGAAGTAAGCATAATTCAAGTGTGATATTCCTTATTTCCAGGTGTGTCCACAACATGCAAGGTGTGAGGTTATATGCATGACACCAATGAGAGCTTCTACTGTATAGAAGTAGCATGGCCTAAAGCATAGATCACTTGGCTGGGACATGAGAGTTCAGGCTTCTATTTCCAGTCCTGCTGTGTGACTTTGGGCAAGTCACGCCACCGCTCTGTGCCTCAGTTTCCCCATCTGTAAAATGGGGATATGATGATGATGCCCTTTTGTAAAGCACTTTGAGATCAACTGATGAAGAGGGCCATAGGAGACCTGTGTATTATTATTTAACTGTATTGTTGTCATCCAAGTATTACAAATCACAGAAACTGGAGCGTGCTGTAAGTTGCAGCCTGCCACTGTCTGCTCTGCCCCCTGGAGTTATGGCACTGCAGCTGTGCCGTTGTAGCACCCTAGCATAAATGCTTCCTACACTGGCAGAAGAGATTTCTCCATTGATGTAGTTAATCCACCTGTCCAAGAGGCAGTGACTAGGCAAGGGAAGAATTCTTGACCTAGCTGCGTCTACAGAGAGGGTTAGGTTGACCTATCCACGTTGCACAGGGTGTGAAATTTCTCACAGCCCTGAGCAACGTAGCTAAGTCCATCTAATTTTTTAGGCCTCAGAGACTCAGGCCTTGTTTAGATTTGCGAATAGCTCCCCAGTGAGTAACTAATGTCACTGATCCCCAAATGCAGACAACTGAGATATTTTGCTCCTATTCAGCTAACTGAGTTTTACCATGCTCCAAACCGAGGTAAATTCCGGTTAGCTCAATCTCTGCACACCCCATTTGAGCCTTGTCTTCACTTCAGTGCAGTTACTCTGATTGGTGGCCATCAACTGTTGAATTTGGGGGATTCCCGAGTATAAACAAGACCTAACAGGATTAGACAGTAGGTGAAGGGATACACCCTACAAGTACATAAACAGGGCGCATGGAGGGGCATTGGAACAATATTTATAGTGGGGGTGCTGAAAGCCATTGAACAAAACTGAAAACCCTGGATATGAGGGAAACTACTTCAAGCCAGAGGATGCTGCCGCACCCCCAGCACCCCTGACATCGTGATAGGGCATGTGTTCATAGCACAGTGTATTTATTACCTAGTGCTAGTGGTCGTTCCTGCTGCTGTTGTTTTTTTATTATTTTACTCTGCCTTCCAATTGTATCAATTTTTTTAAAAAAACTTTCTTTGAATTCTCTCCATATTTCTTTTTTAGTAAAGTATCTACTACCCAGTAACTATTTACAGCACGGCACTCCCGATGCGTATGGGGACCAAAAATTATTGCTCCTCACAAAGCAGAATCTTCTTTTAACATCTCACAGACCTTCAAGGTCACTTTAGGACCTCTCTGTTGATAAAGAGATGGGCTCTAGCTATAAAGTTCTGGTCTGATTCTGAACCCAAACTTTAGGTTCATTAATTCAGGTTTATTGAGAACAGGATTCCTGGTTACCTACATTACGAAACCAACAAGGAAAGACCCAAGGGTCTGATCTGGAGCCAAAAATAAGACTTCTGCAAAACTTGGGCTTTGGTTTATGCTATGTCAGGTGATGAAAAGATAAACACAATTAAAGGCGGGAAAGTATTTTCCTCCAGGGAAGATGTTCAGAATGAGAAAGCAAAATAGGTTAACATGAGCAGAAAAATAACTCCCCTGCTTGAATCTCAACCCAGACCAATCGCCCGTGAATAGAACCTTAATATCCCAAAAGTATTAAAGCCATCACTATGTAGTCTTTCCCCCGAGCATCGCTCCAGATGGAAGGAGAAAGCTGAACTGAGTGGAAACTCCTGTTCACTGGGACCAGATAACTTCCATGCCTTCACATACATTCTTTATTATTTGTATTGCGGAAGGTCCTGTGGTGCTCAGTGCTGTACAAACACACAACACAAATACAGACATTGCCACAAAAAGCAGGCAAATAAGCAATAGATTTGTAGCCTGGATCAGAAATTTACTTGCCCTCATCTCAACTAATAAATTACACACCAAGCCTCTGATCCTGCAATTAGATCCACTAGCAGAGACCCCAATGAAGTTTATGGTCCTCCTCAGAGGCCCAGGGACCTATGCGCATAGATCCAATTGCAGAACAACAGCCTTATTAAGGCTTTATAGAACCTCCAGCACTATACGAATCATGTGGATCTGATTCTTTACCAATTCCCTGCATGTTGTGCAGGATGCATGTGGCTCTAAAGGTTACTGCTAATTATTCTTGTCACAGAACATTGTGTACTGTGCGAAGATCTAAGTTTAATGCTAAAGTAAGAGCGTTCTTGTCTTATTGGTTCGAAGTATAAATTACCATTAGGAAAGACACTGCCGGAGGATAAAAGTTTTGCGAGAACTGTCAACTTTTGGAAAGTAGGCATTGGAATTTTCACTCTGGGCCATAAAGCAAAGAGAAACTCCAAGGAGAAGCAATTGCCGAGGGACTGAACATTGCAAAACAGAATCACATATTTTGTGTCCCCCCCCCCCCGCCCCCCCTTGCCCTTTATGAAGATGGAAAGATTTAATTATTAAAAACAAAAAAGACCTGAAGGAGCTTGTGTCAATTAAAGTGACTGATAGAAATGTATGATTGTTCTGAAATATTTAATACAGAGAATGGTGAATATTTTATGCAAGGAATATTTGTGCTCACACTGGAGCCTCATCTTAACATACAGAAATGTATATGCATATCCAACCAGATTTTTCAAACTCCTGTAGAGAAGTCTCAATAAGGGCTTGATCCTGCTTCACTGAAGCCAGTGAAGTTGGAGTTTCCCTATTGACATCAGCAGGAATGATATCAAGCCTCATATGGCTAGATTTTCAAGAGAGATCTCAACATGTAGGGTGCTGAAAATCTGGCTATAAGTGTAACAGTGGGACTTAAGTGCTTATTGCTTTTTGGAAATCTGGGCCTCATTTAGGTGAAAAATTTGTTCCCAACTGTGGATGCTGGACACTTGAAAATCTGGTCAATAAAAGGCTAGAGATAGGGGTTAAGCCACACCATTTGGATCTGGATTCAAACTTCCTAGAAGTTTGCAATGTTTGGTTCAAGGCAAACCTCTAATCATGACTGAAATGCAGGGCTGTTTTTTTTTTTTTTATGCATTACTTTATCTCCCCTATCTTTTACTAAGGGAAAAAAGCACCAAGAATTTACAGCAGTGCGATTGATATAACCAATAGCAGCTGCTTTTGCATTTTTAAAGCACTTTTCATCTAAGAACTTTCTACTAACATTAAATAAGCCACATATCATCTCTGGATCAGGGCTCCTGGGTTCCAGTCAGTTCTCAATTCTGCCACTGATTCATTGCGAGTCCTTGGGCAAGACAACCTCTCTATGCCTCTTATTTCTAATCCTATGTGGGCCCAATCTAACTCCCACTGAAGTCAATAGAAAAACTTCAGTGGGAGTTGCTTCAGAAGCTAAAGTAGGTATAACACCATGTCCAGCACCTAACTCACAGGTGTTGTAAGGCTTAATTAACATTTCTGATACTACGTGAAATCCTCACATACAAGTTTTCCAGAGAAGTACAAATGAGCAAAAATCTGGGACTGCTGAATAGGAAACATCTGAAATGCATGGCTCCAATTGTGAGATAAATATGTTAATTATTTTGCATGCTGCATATTTTCAGAGAACCACTCCCAACTTGCTGACCCAGCAAGTAATTAGGCTTCCCCAACTGTAATATCTCAGTACAACCAAACTTCTAAGAACCAATATGAAGATTATCATTTTGAATCTCTGATACACACACAGTTGCAAGAGCAATTCCATGCCAATGTTAGAGCAAATGTAGTAGTTCACTTACAATACTAATAACCAAGCTTGAACTCAATTTATGTAATTTATGAACTGGATTTATATAAAGGTTCTTTCAATGCTGCTCTCTTCTTTAGGTACCTTTGGGGAAGTTTCCTGAAAGCTCCCTACTTTCCACTTAAGAAGTGGCTTTTTTGGCCGATACTTTGCATCTCCTCCAAGTCAAAAGCTGTCCCGCTTATTTAACCCTCAACATTAATAAAAATGCATGTATTTTAGACAGCCACACAAACACAAAAAACACTCGGCTCTTGTGGTTTTGCTTATCAACCTGTATTCTTTCTTTTAGCACAGCAAGATGCATTGATACACTGGTAAGTACTAAGCCAGCTCAAGTTTAATCACTAATCTTGAAGATGGCAAAATAAATCTTTGTTAAGGTGAAACACAGAGATAAAAAAAAGTAAAAGGTGGCACTGACGGTTTGGTATTCTTATCAACACAAACTATCCAGATTCAAGGCCAAATCCTTCCTGCATCTGTGTAAATCTAGAGTAACCCCAATGAACTGCTCTCAAGTTGAGTTACTCCAGGTTTATAGTGATGTAATAGAGCTGAATCTGGCCCTGAGGCACCACTCAGCCTTCCTCCAAAGAAGGCCATGTTCACAAAAGCCCAGTGAAGCTCAAACATATAGGAATCATCATGCACAAACAACCACATATCTACAAAGCCCCAAACCTCATTTCTATCTAAAATATGAGTATTCATCATCAACCTAAAGCAAAGGATTTCTCCTCCCTGTTGCAAATCACACTTATTTTAGATCAGGAACATCAAGTTTCACTCGCTTCCAAGTATTTCAACTCTGGGAGTTTATAATGGAATAAGTGTCCCACAATTTTTTCCCCCTCCTTCTGTGTCAGAGCTGTCCTACCTGATCTAGGAGTAGCATTTCCACTTCCTCTCTGGATCACAAGTTCTCTGCAAGGAGGAGCTGCAAAACAAAGTTTAAAGTCAGTGATGTTTTGCCAACCCTTGCAGATTTTCCATTCCCAGCTGCAATAAGGTCGCAGAGCTCCAACGCAAAGTAGCGTATCCCATGCTTCTGCGCTAAGTTATGTATGGTAGTCTGGCTCTCCCAGTTCCTTGCTATTATCTTTTCCTAGCACAGTTCCTCTATTTACCTCTCACCTGCTTTTTCACGTAACCTTATATTACAGTTGATAGATTTGCCTTTCTCCAAATATCCCGTAGTCAGGTTTCTGACTACAGGATCTGACGCTTCCAGGCACGAATTTCTTTAGTTGCTGATTAAGACCATGGTACTAGGACATAGAATTGCTTCCCCAAAATAGTTGGTGCTACCCTGTCTCACGTCCCCTTATCAATGTTAGGCTGAAATCAATTCCATTCAGATAGACCTCTGCAGTACTGCCAATTTGAAGCATTCAAAAATCATGAGATTTGCATTATTATAAACGATAAAATATTCAATATATCGGGTCTTATTTTTGTATTCTGATTTTTAAGCCTTGAGGGGTGCACCTGGGACACATTTTCAAGCTTCTCCTGTCAACTACGAAGGCTAGAAACATGTTATTTAAACCTGAAAACTTGGTTTCTCATTCACATGACAACAGGAGCTCAGACATTAAGAACAAGAAAGAAAAACTTTATCATAAGACTTGTGATAAAATCATCAGAATTTGCAAAGCTGCCTCAGCATCGGCATGGAACTCATTTTTAGGATCTGGACTTTAGCATGTTTTACTGCTTGCTGTAGTATTGGAGATAGTTGGATTCCCCCACCCCGCCACTCCCTCACCCCCACAGGAAAAGTTTGATTCTTACTAGAGAGGGCAAGTTGGCTTGCTGACTCCAGCAGTGTTACTTCAGCTGCTAAACACAAAACTACTTCTCTGCATTTCTGAAGATCGGACATGTTGCCTAACACAACCTAATAAATGGTGGCTGTGGTTGTTAGGTATCACAAATCTAGAGCATCCCCACCAACAAGGAAGTAAAGGTTGTTTTAAAGAGAGATCCTACCAAGGCCATTGCTAACACAATTCCAAAGTGTCCAAGCTGACAGCGTCAGCAGAATGTTGTGACTTACCATCAGTTGTATATTTAGGTCAAATCCAAAAGAATTTCTGGATAAGCAATAGATGCCAGTGCAACAGATCAGTTTTATTAAGTTACTGATCTGCATTTGAGGGCTTTGGAGTATGGAAGCCATTATCTTGATGTGTCTCACCATTTCAATCTCCACTGGCTTTTCGAAGACTACAGATTACATGCAGGTTGACTCTGCTTCCATAATATGTGGCACAACTCATCCCTGGTTTAGCTCCTTTGCCTCCAGTAGAGTTACACCAGCAATGAACTGGACTCCGGCACCAGGGCTTATCTGCTGCCTCAGTTCTCTCTCACATCAAACCAACCACCACCAACTGGTGCCTTCACCATACTGCTGCATGTAGTTTATTAGCAGAAACTAACACTCAAAGCCTGCCAGGCCTCTTTCCCTGGCTTGCTTAGTACTTTCATCATCCATATATCTCTTGACTCAAAAGTCTTTCCAGCCCAGCTTCCCCTTCCTGCTAACTCTCCTTCCAGGATCACAGTCCTTTGTGGTACTCCCAGCTAGGATTTCTCACCTAGCATGTTCCTGTTTCCTGCAAGGCCCTCCTCTCCCAGATCTTTCATCCAGTAGTTCTGGAGAATATCACCTGCCCTCTTTCTAGTAGTCTCCTTCCCTGAACTCCACCCTTTCTCACTAGCTCCTGTAAACTACACTCCCTTGTTTAAGAACTGCAAATACACTTTCTCCATGCCTTTTTATCTCCCAGAAGGCCAGGTTCTGAGTCACATGGTCCCATCATGAGACCCACCCCCGCACTATACATTCTTTTCACCTGGGAAGGCAAGCTACAACTGCAATAAACCTCTTCAAGGACCAGCTCACGTTGGGAGACCCTTCTTCCCCCGCCCCTTTTGCTGCTCTATTCTACAATACAAAATGCTGATAAAAGAATGTTTTATTTTAGAAATAGGCAAGTAAAGCAACTTATTCCTAAGGCGTCGATAGATACCACTTCATACACAGAACAGTCACTGTATAGTCAGAGGAAGAAGCTGGATTAGAGGCTATATCGCCCAGCTGCTTATAATACCGGGCCACATTTTTCTCTCAGATCCACTCAATCTAGAGAAACTCCACTGCAGTAGTCTTTTGAAGGCCAATCACTATGAGGATGCAGGCACACACATGCACAAAATCCCAAGAGAGAACTAGCGCACCTATGGACCTCCATTCCAAAATGCCGGTGTAATGGCAGATGTCTTGGCCGACGGACCAGGGATTGAACAGGGAACCTACAGAGCTAAAAGCATGAGCTGCTACAGCTTGCATTAGAAAGCCAGACTTGGGGGTTGTAACAACACACGTCCTCTGCAGACCAAAACAGCGTTGGACTTTTAAGATACACTCACTGTTAAGTTACTTTGGCTTCTAGCATAGAAAAGGAGAGAAAGTCTTTGAGTTAACATAATCCTGTAACCCAACAATCCCTGACAGGATTAACAGCCGCCTGGGGCCACTGGCAGCTGCCTACATTAGCCCAACTGTCAGGGACAAGTCTGGCAACCAGGCATTTCAGGAAAAAAGAATGTGAAGTTGAGCCTTCAGCTGCTTTTGCACCTCCCTTCTGAGTCACCTGACATACAGACTGGACTTTGGACCTTTGCCCTAACAGTTTTATCATGGGGCTATTATTTTTATTTCATTTTTAATGGACACGACAAAATCATTTGGACTTGTCCTGCAAGTTAAATACTGGCAGCTCCCAATTCCCGTGGTGAGATCAGACCCCCTCAAAATACTTGCAAATCAACTCTGATTTGGCAGCTTTAGATCCATACAAAACTCCTGAACCACGTGTTAAGGACAGTGGCCTTTCAGCAGGAAGCAACAGTGCTCTTAAGAATCTCTAGAGGACACTTTTCAAAGGCAGATTCTGCAAGGCTAGGAATCTAATTCTGTCATTGGCATGATTAGAACCATCTCTCTCACACGCACAAAGAGAACATTCTGAATATACTGTAGTCATCACTATAAGGCATAAGCATAACAATAGCATTTACATTAATTTACACCACTGGAGGCTAGAAAATGTCTTTTATTTATAAATAGACACCCTCAGGTGGGGAATTTGACTATGCTTTGATAATATGATTAGGCAAGTGCACTTCTCTATGCCTGGAAAGAGAAATATTCTGAATGTCCTTCCACACTGGGTTCATTTGAAGGAGTAAAATGCAAGCTTGAATGCTCTGGACTGGAAATATGATTATTCTTATGGAGAACTATATGTCATGTCATATAGGAGATGGCAGTTAGAAATGGAGATGTGCAGCAGCATGAGTGCAGGCTGGCATAATTGAAGGGAGCTGGGAAGTGTGATCAAGAGAATAAGGCACTGGATGAAGAATCATTAGATTGGGTTTGATTTCCAGGTCTAGCACTGATTAACTGTGTGACTTGGGGCAAATCCCTTAGCCACCCTCTGCCTCAATAGTTCCTCTATAAAATAATAACATTTACCTGCCTCTGTGAAGTGCTTTCAGAACTACTGGTTAAAGCTCCAGTTCAGTAAGGCATTGTTATGAGGTGGGTGAAACCTTGTTATGGGTTGAGTTAAAAACTCTTTGAACTGTTGTGTGAATAAATGCCCCACTTAAGAAAGACAAGGAAATGTAGGGTAGTGGTGGTTGGTGACTCTCTTTTGAGGGGGACGGAGACACCCATCTGTCAGCCTGACATGGAATCCCAGGAGGTATGCTGCCTGCCAGGGACCCATATCCAAGATATTACGGAGGGATTGTCTAGGATCATCCGGCCCTCTGATTACTACCCCATGCTACTCATCCATGTGGGCATTAATGATACTGCAAGGCATGACCCTGAGCAGATCAGAAGTGATTACAGGGCTCTGGGAATAAGGGTGAAGGATTTGGGGGTGCAGGTGGTGTTCTCTTCTATCCTTTTGGTCAAGGATAGGGGCCCCAGCAGAGACAGATACATCCTGGAGATAAATTCCTGGTTGAAAAGATGGTGTCACCAGGAGGGCTTCACCTTCCTTGACCATGGGATGCTGTTCCAGGAAGGACTGCTAAGCAGAGATGGGGTCCACCTATCAAGGAAGGGGAAGAGCATATTTGGATACAGACTGGCTAACCTAGTGAGGAGGGCTTTAAACTAGGTTCGACAGGTGTAGGTGACCAAAGCCCACAGGTAAGTCAAAAGCATGGAGACCTGGGAGAAGGGTCAGAATCTCGGGAAACCATGGGCCTTATAGAAAGGATAAGGGAGAGACAAGAAAGAGCATAGGGTGGAAATCAAATCAGTATCTCAGATGTCTGTATACTAATGCGAGAAGTATGGGGAATAAGCAAGAAGAACTTGAAATGCTAGTTAATAAACACTACTATGACATAGTTGGCATCACAGAGACTTGGTAGGATAATATGCATGACTGGAATATTGGTATAGAATGGTACAGGTTGCTCAGGAAGGACCGGCAGGGAAAAAAGGGAGGAGGTGTTGCCTTATATATTAAAAACGTATACACTTGGACTGAGGTTGAGATGGAAATAGGAGTCAGACTTGCTGAAAGTCTCTGGGTAAGGATAAAAGGGTTAAAAATAAGGGTGATGTCATGGTAGGGATCTACTACAGATCACCTAGCCAGGAAGAAGAGTTGGATGAGGCTTTATTTAAACAGCTAACAAAATCATCCAAAGCACAGGTGATAGGAGGGGACTTCAACTACCCAGACATCTGTTGGGAAAATAAAGTATGACAAGAGACCACCCTGTCTTAACCAGGAGATCTTCAATAATCTGAAACTCAAAAGAGAGTCCTACAAAAAGTGGAAACTAGTCAAATGACAAAGGATAAATATAAACAAATAACACAAGTATCTAGGGATGAAATTAGAAAGACCAAGGCACAAAATCAGACTGAACTAGCTAGAGACATAAAGGGTAACAAGGAAACATTCTACAAATACATTAGAAGCAAGAGAAGACCAAGGACAGGGTAGATCCGTTACTCAATGAGGGGCAAAAAATAACAACAGAAAATGTGAAAATGGCAGAAGTGCTAATGACTTTTTTGTTTCAGTTTTCACCAGAAAGATTAGTAATGATTGGACGTCTAACATAGTGAACGCCAGTGAAAATGAGGTAGGATCAGAGACTAAAATAGGGAAAGAACACTTTAAAAATTATTTAGACAAAGTTAGATGTCTTCAAGTCACCAGGGCCTGATGAAATACATCAAAGCATACTCAAGGAGCTGACTGAGGAGATATCTGAGCCATTAGCGATTATCTGTGAAAAGTCATGGAAGACAGGCAAGATTCCGGAGGACTGAAAAAGGGCAAATATAGTGCTAATCTATAAAAAGGGAAATAACGACAACCTGGGGAATTACAGACCAGTTAGCTTAACTTCAGTACCCAGAAAGATAATGGAGCAAATAATTAAGCAATCAATTTGCAAACATCTAGAAGATAATAAGATAAGTAACAGTCAGCATGGATTTGTCAAGAACAAATTGTGTCAAACCAACCAAATAGCTTTCTTTGACAGGGCAAGAAGCCTTGTGGATGGGGGGAAGCGGTAGATGTGGTATATCGTGACTTTAGTAGGCTTTTGATACTGTCTCACATGACCTTTTCATAAACAAACTGGGAAATACAATCTAGATGGAGATACTATAAGGCAGGCGCATAACTAGTTGAAAAACCATTCCCAGAGAGTATTTTGTCCATTTATAGGCACCACATTTCAGGAAAGATGTGGACAAATTGGAGAAAGTCCAGAGAAGAGCAACAAAAATGATTAAAGGTTTAGAAAACATGACCTAGGAGGGAAGATTGAAAAATTGGGTTTGTTTAGTCTGAAGAGAACAGAAGACAGAGGGGACATGCTTTCAGGGTTCCCTCCCAACTCTGGACTCTGGGGTACAGATGTGGGGACCCTCATGAAAGACCCCCTAAACTTATATTCCACCAGCTTAGGTTAAAACTTCCCCAAGGCACAAATTCCTTTCCCTGTCCTTAGATGGTATTGCTGCCACCACCAAGTGATTTAAAAAAACACTCAGGGAGGGGCCACTTGGAGCCCTATCCCCCCAAATATCCCCCAAACCTCTTCACCCCCTTTCCTGGGGGGGCTTGAGAATAATATACCAACCGTTAGGTTAACAAAGTGAGCACAGACCAAATCCCTGGTTTTTAGGACACTGAAAATCAATCAGGTTCTTAAAAGAATAATTTTATTTAAAAAAAGTAAAAGAATCACACCTGCAAAATCAGGATGGAAGATAACTTTACAGCTAAATAAAAAGATTTAAAACCAGAGGATTCCCCTCTGATTCTGCTTCCCAATTACAGAACATGAATAAACTTACCTCTTAGCGTAGGGAAAATTCACAAGCTAAAACAAAAGATAATCTAACGCATTTCCTTGCTATTACTTACAATTTTTGTAATCTTAGATGTTTATTTCAGGTAGGGTTTTAGGAGATTTTTTTTCCTGCCCTGGTCCCTCTCTGTCCGAGAGAGAGCACAAAAAGAGCCCAACAAAAACCTCCCCCCACAGATTTGAAAGGATCTTCTTCCCTTATTGGTCCTTTTGGTCAGGTGCCAACCAGGTTATTTGAGCTTCTTAACCCCTTACAGGAAAAGGAGGGATTTTATGCTACCCTTAGCTGTATGTTTATGACACATGCTAACAATTTTCAAGTACATAAAAAATTGTTACAAGGAGGAGGGAGAAAAATTGTTCTCCTTAACCTCTGAGGATAGGATGAGAAGCAATGGGCTTAAATTGCAGCAAGGGCAGTTTAGGTTGGATACTAGGAAAGACTTAGTGTCAGGGTGGTTAAGCACTGGAATAAATTGCCTAGGGAGACTAAGCAATTTCTATCATTGGAGATTTTTAAGATCAGGTTGGACTAAGACCTGTCAAGGATGTTCTAAATTATACTTATTCCTGCCACGAGTGCAGGGGTCTGAACTAGATGAGCTCTTGAGCTCCCTTCCAGTCCTACGATTCTAAGGTAGCTGAGGTGATATCTTTTATGAGACCAACTTCCATTGGAGGAAGGGACAAGGTTTCAAGCTTCAAAGAGCTCTTCTTCAAGTCTGACAGACAGTTAATGGGCCACACCTAACACAAAGCCTAATAGAATCTGCCCATGTGGGAAGCGGGTTCAACCGGGCATTGTAACCAAGTTGGGTGGGGAGAGAAGCCACGGAAACTGAGAACAGCCTGAGTAAGAGACAGAATTAGGGAGCAGCTGCAAGTGTGTGGGTGACCCTGAACCTGGGGAGAAGTATATTGGGTCTGGGGTGCAGGCTGAAAAAACTGCTCTTGATGCTGTGAGCAAAAGAAGCTCTTTCCTGCTTTTTGATTCCCTCTGCGTTCAGACAAACGGGACTTTGTATATTCTTTGTAATCAAACAAAACTACATCAAAAATACCTATCCCCAATTTCTGCTCCCAATGAAAACACCCACAGGGCCCCAAACTTGGAGAAGCTGCTACAGTTGAAAAGGGACCACTATCTATTTAAGCATCTCTCTGACAAGAAGCACACAAGGAGTCCCATTAACGTCAATGCAATTACTCACATGCTGAAAGTTATTCAAATCGCCTTGCTGAATCTGGGCCTAAATCCACTAAAGACATTTCAACCTTAGAGGTAGTAGCAACCCATTACAATGCTAAGGGCAAGTCTCTACTACAAAATTAAGTCGACCTAAGTTATGTCCACATATAGCCACTGCAGTAATTAAATCACTTTTGCATGTCTGCACTACGTTCCTTGTGTTGGCGGTACGTGTCCTCGTCTGGAGCGCTTGCATGGATTTAACTGTCAGCGTGGGGCATTGTGGGATGGCCTCTGAAAGACAGCAACAGTCGACGGAAGCAACGCAGTGTCTACACTGACACTGCATTGACCTAACTACATCAACCTAAGCGCTACGCCTCTTGCGGAGGTGGAGTTATTAATTTGGAGCAGTGGGCGAGTGACTTCAGTTGGAGCTATATTTTAGTGTAGCCGTTGCCTTACGTTGACCTAACTCTGTAGTGCAGTCCAGGCCTAAGTATGACTACCACTATTTTGTGCCAAGGGCTGGGAGGTGTTGCAGCAGGGAAAGCAACCAAGAACAGATAAATTTAAAGTGTGAAGTAGGGATGCTTTATCTTGCACTGACTTAGGCCCTATCTATATTGGGTGTTTTGCTTTGCTTTGTTTCTTTGCAGCTGTATCAATGTAGTTACCCCGCTACAGATCTCCTTCATCTAGAAAAGCCCTTGCTGTACTAATAAGTAATTGATACCATTGCATACCACACTGTCCTCCTTGAATTTGGCCTGGAAAGTCCTATTAGAACAAACAAGTGTGTCTCATTGCAAGCACAGGATACAAGGTGAAGGATACAGATCAGGCAGCAAATGGTATACTAGTTCCACATTTTTAAAAAACTATTTTTAAGAGGGTTTAGTTCCGAGGAAATAAGCTAAACGGAAAGACGAGAAGAGGGAGGGGACATTGAAAAGGAGAGGTGAGGAGGATATGACAGGGGAGAAGAGCGTAAGAGGGGGCAGGAGTGAAATGAAGGTGAGGTGAAGGGGCTGTGAGAGACGAGGAGGGTTGGAGCAAACAGCCAATGAGCCCAGGGAAGAAAATGTCCAGTCACAACTGTATTTACATGGCAAGCTTTTGGGGGGCAGGGATTGTCTCCATAGGTTTGCACAGCACATAGCAGAATGGGACCTGCTCTCAGCTGGGTCCTGTAATATAAGTAATATTCCCCATCTTTACCTGTCCTTAAAAAAAAAAAAAGGATTTATTCATGATGTCCGTGCTTAAAAACAGAGACTTGTTTTGGTTCTTTGTCTTTAAACAAATAGATGTAACAATCCCGCTAACATCAACAAAATGAGCACCCCTAATCCCCAGCTGTTGTTAATGACTTTAAACCGTCATTTGCATTATTTAGTGAAATAAGCCTATTATGCATGCAGTGCCATGAGGATAGCTTCAGCACTCAAATCTACTTGGAGGTGGGCAAGGAAAAATTCTGCTGAGCACATATGTCATTGCTGACCATTCGAGAGCCGAACTTTTCTGATGATATTTGGAAACTCGCAAGGAGTCAACTTAATGTATGGACTTCATTTCCCAGATAATGTTATTAATTTATTCATTAAAACATTATCGAGCTATTGAAAAGAAATCTCCATCCTGAGCCTTAGATAACAGCAGCTCCGCTTCCCCTCTGAATGCAACATTCACTTTAACAGGACTTTTAACTACCACTAGTGTTGTTTAGTGAATTTATTATTATCATTATTATTATTTATTATTCAATTCAGGCAAGTGTGTGTGTGGGGGGGTTATTTTAATTCTGTTTACACTTTGAATGAGGTTTTAATCTCACTTGGCATGTTTACTCAGGTTATTTGTTTTACAAAAAGAAAATGCCCTAAGTGATGAGGAAATCAAGGCTTCTTTCGACCTGGGTCCAAATCTCTTTCTAATTCCCCTTTTCAAATATTCCTTAGACCTTGGAGGGTGGGAGCATGGGGGAAAGACACATGGGGGTTCTGTGAGTACATATGAGTAGGTAGCTTCTAGATTAATTCAGACACAACTCAAATCCTTATGGTGATGCTGTGAATTCCGCAATTCTGAAGAACAATTGATTGTAAAATTAACTTTGGCCTGTTGAGACTCAGATGAATTAAAAAAAAAAACATTTTTAAATAAAAGGGAACTTTATGAAGTGCCATGGTAAACCGAAAGCTGACATCAGCCATAGCAAATCAACAAGAATTCCCTGAACAGCAAGCAACATGCATTATATTTCATGACATTCCAGGAGTGCTTGATTGCACATTTATTTTCATTGCAGATTTAAAGAGCTCAGCATGTTGGGTGCATTTTAGATGCTGAGCTCTTTTGAAAATCTGGCATAGGATCACAATGGGATCTGCTGGGTCCTAAACATTTTTGTACATCTACCGCTTAAGTGGAAACTGAGCTCTTTTGGATATTTGCCCATGGGGTGAAATTTACACCTGCGTAGAAGAAAAGTACAAGTCTGTGCAACCACTAAAATCCCAATTAAACCCAGAAAGTGAGGCTTAAAAGGGACTTCCAAGGTACATAAACTATGCATGGTACTTGGCATGGGATGAATTCTACCCCTATGGAGAGACATTGCAGACACTGCCTGAAAATATCCAATGACCGTAGGATGTTCTATTCGCTGCAGCATTTAGCAGAGGAATTATCCCACAAGAATTCCTATCCACCTCCCACAACTCTGGACTGTCCTCACTTTCAACACCATGGAGGCTAAACTCCAAGGAAAGCCCCTGAAAAATCTGAATTGTTGTCTGAAGGAGGAAGTGGAGAACAACATGCATAGCCAGTGCTTACATGAACTCACAGATCTGAGGTACTGGGTTCTGTCACTGTTTGCCCACAGAGTCTGATGGTAGCATGGAGCCCAGTCGGAAGGAATAACTGCTCTCGCAATTGCAAGGCAGAAACCTCCAGGGCAAGGCAAGGAGGGACATATGACAACACAACACACCTGTCAATGCAGGATATAAGTATACAAGATATTTAACTGTATCAAGGGATCATGATTCTGTGGCACAAAATCCTACATCTATATATGGTCCCCATTACCACTGTATTTGAGTCTCTTTATATCTTTAATATATTTATCCTCCCAACACTGTCTGAGGTAGGGAAGTGCTATTACCAATGGGGAATTGAGTTATCCAGGGTCGCATAGCAGAGAACTGAACCCTGGTCTCCCAAGTCCCAGACCTATCCACTAGACCTTCCTTCCCCTCCATGTTCAGGTAACAGCTACGGAACAGATGGGGAAGCCATTACTCTCATTAGACTGCACAACGGGGCTACTCATATGAGTATGTCCTGACGACTGTGATTAAGGGCTTCACAATGGGGCCACTTTTGATTAATCATCCTCTTTTTTTCCCCCACAGAATTATCTCAAGATAATTTAAAATAGGACTTTATAGCCATTATCTTTAAAGAACAGCAATGTTATTTCAGTTTCTGATGAGAACAACACTTTATATTAAGGGTACCTTTATACATAGTATATAAAGGGTTAATATATGATTAATCAATTGTTAGATTCCAGTAGGTTGCTTATAACCATCTATCACACCTCAGGTAGTGTACTTATAACTAGAGCTGGGGGGGGGGAGGGGAATAGCAAATGGTTTCTTCACCGTAAAATGCAGTTTGAGGTCAACTGAAATTAAACTCAATGGACATTAGGAGCCTAACGACCTTTGTGGATCTGGGCCTATGTTTACTCTGTGCCATCCAGGTATTCCTCCTATTCCCACAGTAGCAGCTCCACTGACTTTGTGGCCTCTTTATACCACAGGAGAAGTATAAAAGGGGTCATAACTCAGACCTTTGATTTAGAAAAGCACCTAAAGCACTTGTCTAAATGCAAGCACAAGAATAGTCCCATTGCAATTAAAGGGACTACTTGCAATTTTAAAATTAGATACTTGATTAATACCTTGCCCATTTTGGGACCTCTGAAGAGTTTCTGGCCCTCAATATTTGCTATTTAGAATATATACCTTACTACCCTATATGTACAATAGTTAATAAGATGTTTCCTGTTTTAATTTTCGAAGCAATGAAAGTATTTAAAGAACATTAATAGAGTCAGACTTAATTTACTCTTTTTACCCATGGCTTGCAATCATTTTTCGCCATCCTCATGCTAGTTAGCTATTATTGTGTAAATGAATGAGTTCATTAAAATTTGGTTTCAGATTTAATTGTTCCTTATTGGAAATGTCAGCTTTCACAGTTCATTAATAAGGGCACTGGTGTAAAGAAAGAGATGGATTGAGGAAGCAAGCTTCATTACAGAACTGTTGTGGGAACCATAAAGCTGTAGTTAAGGTTATGTCCGTGGCTCTGTTACCAGCCCCTGTTGACCCTTCGTCCCTGGGATGAAATCACTGAGGCGATTTGCTGGAACAACAGATGTGCTTCTCTCCATGTCAGAGATGAGGGCATGATGGGAGCAGGTCTGGAGCAGGGAAGAAGAATGGCTGGTAGAATCCTTCCCCCGCTGAACTCCTGGAATCCACTCCCCTCCTTGGAATCCCATCACACCCCAAACACAGCAGCTACAAAGGAGACCTTTACACATCTCCAGCACAGGATGGATAAACCAGTAGGTTCCCTTTGTAGTAAACCTACCAGCCATTCTTCTTCCCTGCTCCAGACCTGCTCCCATCATGCCCTCATCTCTGACATGGAGAGAAGCAGGAAAGGAGAGGCTTAAAGTAAAGGGGATCAGAAAAATGGTTCTCCTTGTGCCTGGTCTGGGTAAGCAGTGCTCCACCCCGCCCCCCTCAGCTGGTGTTGCAAGCTCCCCCTGGTGTTTCAATTTCCCGTAACCACTGGAAAGACCTTTTGGAAAAAAGTGCCCTGTAACATGATGTTGCCCATGGCCTCTCTGGTGGTTGTCCCTCTTCCCCCTGCACTGTAGAATCCCCACAATTCCATTCATTCCTGCTGCTTTAGCCCCGGTACAGACTAAATGAGGGAGAAAGTTGGTTCTCGCATGAGTTCTAGTGCAGTGCATCAGACCCAAGAAGTTTAGATGAACATCCAAACCTTTAAGGTGCTCATCCAAACCTGACCTGTAAAATGGAGATAATTCTTCCCTGCCTCACTGGATCATTGCAAAAGCACATTCCTTAATTTGATATATTAATATGAGAGCTGCACAAATCACTAGTTTTTCAGTTCACTCTCAGTACTGAGAAAAAAAAATTATTTGATCCGAACAAAGTGAAAATTCCAACAAAAAATATTGGTGAATCTAAAAAGCAGACAGATTTTGTCTTGGGTCAAACAAAACCTTATTTCATTTCCCATTACAGCTGTTCCACTTCATATAAAATCTTACATAGTCAGTGGCTGAGAGAGAATGACTCTATTGCCTAGTGCTTAAGCAAAGGGAAAAAGCTAACCCAAAAACAAAACATTTAGTTTCTGGGAGGAGGCGACCCCTGCATTCCAGTTCCTACTCCACATCAGGCAGAGGAAGGAATCAAAGCCAGGTCTCCCACCTCCCAGATTAGTGCCTTAACCACTGGGCTAAAGGTTATCAGAGAATCAGCACCACTGGCCATTTGGGGAATCCAACCCAAAACTATCTGGTGAATTCATGTCAAAATTGGGAATAGTTTCTGGTCAACTGAAAGTTCATTTTTGTCAAAAACTATTTGTATGAAAAAAATTGCCCAGCTCTCGTTAACGTACTATGGGAATGAGTGCCATAAAAGACTCCTTGCACATACACAAAGGAACATTTTGGCATGCATTTTTATGCATCTATTCACTAAGTGCCTCTGAAATAATAATAAATATTAAAAATGTATTTCAAAGAATGCAGCAAAATGGAATGTGACTGAAATAATCAATCATCTTTACAATTTTGTCTTTAATGAAAGCTGTACGGTGTTTTCTATGCTCTGCAGAGCCAAAATGTTTTTTTTTAAAAAGCAGCAAAACACTTGGGACAATGATTGACGTGGACATCATAATGTCACAGCCATCCGCTAGTTGGAATACATTAAAAGTTTAAGCTTGATCAAAAATTGTCACTGTCAGCCGCCAGTTAATATTAATAAAGTAGATCAGAATTACCTCCCCCCCCCCAAAATAATCTGAGATCTTTATGACATAATCAAGACTAGTAGTTAAAACTGATCTATAAATCTAGCAGCAGAACACTGCAGTAATATGTTATTAAAAGAATGTATCTTGCTCTTCATCGTGTATTTTGGATACTTTCTCTATAAAATGCTTGCTAACCTCATTTAGCTCAATTAGCATTTATGAAACACTTTCTATGAAATGACTGACTGTGTTATCAGTCTGCCTTATGCTACTTGCACTTATTTAAATGAAGGGATCCCTACAGCTTTTCAGGGAGTGGGGGGGGAAATGCAATTTCATTGCTTAAACAAGTAAATAGTACATAGAGAATTATAGGAAAAATTAGAATTATAAATAGGCTTTTGTATGTTAATGTTTAGCCTCTCCTCCAAAAATACAATACCTGACAGAGAACAGAGTTGCTATGTGGGGAATTCATTGCACATCTAAAAAGGTAACATTGGCTTTATTTGCCAGGTACATAAGAGTGAAAAGTTATGCAGTGTTGCTTGCAGGAGGTGGTACTAAAAGTCAGCTCCAAATCCCATTGAACTCAGTGGAAAAGCTCACATTGACTTCAAGCGGCTTTGGATCAGACGCCAAAAATAAGGACTCTTAGGTCCCATCCCCAGCTCTCACACAAACTTCTGCCCCAGTTCAGCATGGCATTTAAGCACATGATCAACTTGAAGCCATTGAAGTGAATGGGGTTTACAGTTTGGGGCTTTAAAATGGACTGCTGAACTAGACCACTGGGGCATGCACTTGGCCTAGACACTCAGGGCCTGATTTTCAGTGGTGCCAAGCACTTACAGATCCCATTTTCTTCAAATGGAGTTCTAGGTCCACAACACTTCTGAAAAACAAGCCTATTAACATTGACGTGCCTCAGTTTACCCATATGTGACGTGGTAGAATAATAATACCTCATATGTGGGTATTGTGAGGCTTAAGCTAATGTTTCTAAAGCACATTCAGATCCTCAGGGGAAAAAGGCTATATAAATGCAAAATATTGTTATAATAAATATGCAAAGGTACAAACCATAACATTTTTTCCTTCCCACGCAGCAAAGGAGAATGTAATATCAATACTTACCAAGGTGAAATTACCCATCTTGCAGAGACTATAAATGGAAAATTCTAACATGGAATTTTCTTGGTGAAAGCTGCTATGCAAGTGTAAATTATTATCATTAAAATAATAATTTCTTTACCATGTTTAAGTTTTGCAGCTTGCACTGGAATTGAAAACTGCTCCCTGCTCAATGAAACCAAAGGGTATAATGTAAGTTTTTCCATGGCATTTGGGCTCCATCTGAATCTGATAGCCCATGTGATCAGCACAACACAAAATATCTCATTAAGGAAAGAAAAAGCCCATAGGGGAGTGACCCAAATAGTTGCTTTTCATGGATGATTTAGAGATTGGTGATGACTACACAGCTTTTAAACACTAACTGGCCAGATCAAATTGAGCTCAGGTAGGAAGATGAGCAGAAGACATCATCATCTGATGGCTTGTAAGTGTCCCATATGAAATAAGTTCATTGGTCTCTGGCAAGTTCTGAGTGGACATCCATCCCAGTGTTAACGTCCATACCGCCACTACTCCAGCTGGCCAGTCCAGGCACCCCTGGCTAGCACTCTCATCAGATAGGCCAAGAATTGAAGTGAGCATAGAGGCTGAACTAACCTCTCAACCCCGCAAGTGTTCCTCCCAATAGCAAGGTAGAGATGAGTTGGCCGGGACAGCGTAAAGAAGCCGGCCTGGTGATTATAGGTCCTCCAGAAAGCAATTCAGAGGCATTTTCAAAAGATGCCTCTAATTAGAGCTGGTCAAATTTTTTGTGATGTTTTTTGATGGGAAGTGCTGATTCAAGTTTCACAGGAACATACGGATTTTGTCAAAATTTTCAACTGGAAATTATCTAAACATTTTAGTTTGATAAAGGTCAAATTGAAACATTTTGACTTTTGTATTACAAAACCCAATTCTGATAAGGTAGAAATAAAACATTTCTGATTATTTTGTTTTACTCAGGTATATACCCAGAGTCCTGGGTGGGTGGGGCTAGTCTGTGTTGACAACTTCACTGCTACTTGAGCTAACTTTGTTCTATTAAGAAAAATTAGCATGAGTGACTTTATTTTGGTTTGGGCCGACTATTAGCTAGAAGTGAACATATCCCGTAGTAGGAGAACGAGGGGGGGGGGGGGGGGGAAAAGAAGGGCATCTGGAGACAAAGAAAGATAAGGGCTGCAAGAAGCTAACCACATGGTCAGGGGATGGAATTCCTGACTTGTTACCACACTGCTAACAGCACGGGGAGAATGTTTAGCAGGGATAGGTGGTAGATAAGGGGGAAGCTTGTTTATTGGTTGAGCATTACGGTGCACGAGGATAGCATGCACCGTTACAAAGCATATAACCCTGTGTAACTTGTACTCTGGGTCCTCCCCTGGCTAGCAGGGGGGCACCACGTTCAAACGTAATAAACTTGTTTACTTTGGAATACTCTGCAGTTGTGACTTTGTTTACGTGCCTCAGCCTAGACTCGAACTGCGCGTGACCTATAGGTATAATTCGCAACAGTTCTAACTAGATCAAACCTAGCTTGGGTGTCTACATGTGCTGCAATCAGACCTCAGTGCAGCGGCATATTATTGCCTAGGCCGACAAGGCCTAGGGCGGCAAATTTGCAGGGGCGGCAAATTTGAGCACCCACGGAGAAGTTCCCCTGCTCCAGCTGCCTCCTCCGCGAGCGCGCCGCCGTTTCCTGTTTCTCTCCCATCCCTCCCAGCGCTTGCGCCGCGAAACAGCTGTTTCGCTGGTCAGGGAGGGAAGCGGGAGGAGGGGGAACGCGGCGTGCTGGGGAAGAGGCGGGGCTGGGGCGGGGATTTGGGGAAGGGATCCAATAGGGGCAGGGAGGAGGCGGAGTTAGGGCGGGACTTTGGGGAAGGGGTGGGAATGGAGGAGGGAAAAGGGTGGAGTCGGGGCGCGGCCAGGGGCGGCAATTATTTCAGGGCCTAGGGGCGGCAAAATTATTAATCCGCCACTGCCTCGGTGGCTGCTTGGGTATGTACCCAGGATCCTGGGCAAGCAGGGCTGCAATCCCTATTGCAGTGTAGACATAACCTTGGTGTCTGAGGTTCAACCCAACACCTTTTACCAGCACCAAGTTCACTTAAAAAAAAAAAGGTTATAAATGGTTTATAAAGGGCTAATGTTCAGTAAATGTTGAAAGCGTGTTACAGACATAAGTATTGGAAAACAAGGACAAGTGCAGAGTCCTGCACTTAGGACGGAAGAATCCCATTCACTGTTACAGACTAGGGACCAGTTCTGCAGAAAAGGACCTAGGGGTTACGGTGGACGAGAAGCTGGATATGAGTCGACAGTGTGCCCTTGTTGCCAAGAAGGCTAACGGCATTTTGGGCTGTATAAGTAGGGGGTGTTGCCAGCAGATCGAGGGACGTGATCGTTCCCCTCTATTCAACATTGGTGAGGCCTCACCTGGAGTAATGTGTCCAGTCTTGGTCCCCACACTACAAGGAGGATGTGGAAAAATTGGAAAGAGTCCAGCGGAGGGCAACAAAAATGATTAGGGGGCTGGAGCACATGAGTTATGAGGAGAGGCTGAGGGAACTGGGATTGTTTAGTCTGCAGAAGAGAAGAATGAGGGGGGATTTGATAGCTGCTTTCAACTACCTGAAAGGGGGTTCCAAAGAGGATGGATCTAGACTGTTCACAGTGGTACCAGATGACAGAACAAGGAGTAATGGTCTCAAGTTGCAGTGGGGGAGGTTTAGATTGGATATTAGGAAAAACTTTTTCACTAGGAGGGTGGTGAAGCACTGGAATGGGTTACCTAGGGAGGTGGTGGAATCTCCTTCCTTAGAGGTTTTTAAGGTCAGGCTTGACAAAGCCCTGGCTGTGATGATTTAGTTGGGATTAGGTCCTGCTTTGAGCAGGGGGTTGGACTAGATGACCTCCTGAGGTCCCTTCCAACCCTGATATTCTATGATTCTATGATTGTGTGTTAGTGATGAATATAAGTGCATTGATAAAAGGTGTTATGGGTATTATAACATGCTTATAAGAAACCTATTGGCCTGCTGGACTCTATAATAATATAGCAATGGGTTCAGTATAGGGGTAGCAGGGTGAAATTCTCTGGCCTGTGTTACACAAGACATCAGACTAGATGATCCACAGAGGTCCCTTCTGGCCTTAGTCTACAAATATAGAATTAAGAATTTATTAAGGTATCTAGTAATTGTGTATTCATCCTTTATAAACTATTTATAAATGGAACTTCAGTATTAAAGCCAATCATATGGTTAGGAAAAAAAAGCATATTATGACGTTTTAAACAAATCCTTTGCTTTTCATGCTCATCACATTTTACAAGCTCAGCTGATTTACGCTATGCTGTTTATTGAAAGAGACTCATTTTTCTCCCTGCCATTAGCTGATCTTTTTTGTGTACCTTATTTGCCATCAATCACGTTCTAAGTGCTGCGTAATGCTCTCACATATCATAGTTCAAGTGATGTAAGCCTTGTCTAAGCGGTGATCCGTTGTTTACTGCTTACGGAGGGTTGTATCCCCCCTCACTAATGGTCTGTAACTGCTGCAGTTTGATTATCTTTGTATGTCAAAAACCAGTAAAACGTAAATTTAAAATGGAACAAAACTAACAATAAATGGGCTTCCATGCTACCAACATGTACTTATGAACCAGAAAGGTCCAACACAATGAAAGTGGCTACAGGCACTTCAAAGGCTGTGTCAGACACAGAGCTCCCACAAGACAAAAACTTAAATAAAAGATATGACATTCAACTTAATACTAATCCAAGCACCCACTGAAATTTCTCATTTCCTCAACAAACTAGCACCACAAAGAGACCAGACATGAAACATCACAGATGACAACAGCCATTCTATCCCCCATTGCTGAAGAAGCATGGCCCAGGGGACAAGGCACTAGACAGCGACCGAAGGGACAGATCCTCAGATTGTGTAAATTGCTGTAGCGCCACTGAAGTCAATGAATCTATGACTATTTACAGCAGCCGAGGATCTGGCCCCCGAGTTCTATTGCCTGAGCCTATGCGGTAGCAGAGCTGGAAAGTCACTTTGTACAATCTGCTCCTAGTTCATCATACAGCATTTGATTATAGTATTAGAGGCTCCCAACAAAGATCAGGGCCCAGTTGTGATACACGTTTACAAACACATAGTAAGAGTGTCTCCATCCCAAATAATTTAGTCTAAAGAGAAAAGAGACGCAGGGTGGGTAGGGAAAATGAGGCACATAGAGAACAAGTGACCTGACCAAAGTCGCCCAGCAGGACAATGGCTGAGCTGTGAACAGAACTCAGTTTTCCCAATTTCCAATCCAGCATGCTATCCACTGGACTACCTTCTTTTCTATAGCTGAACTGCTATAGTATCTGAGGGCACCACAATGTGTCTACAGCACAGAATACCATCTGCTTAGGATGATCATCAAACAACAACACGAGGATGCTGTGAGAGAGAGTGCATTCCGAGTTTACAAGGAGCCTGTATAACAGATACAATTACAAACCTCTATTTTAAACCTGCTGGAACAAAATTCTTGATCCCCCAGCACCCTTCAGTACTCTGCATGATATCTGTCACCAACCACCCGGTTGCCCAAGATTTTCAAGGACAGGAGCCTAAAGATAGGATCCCAAGTCCACATTTAAACACTAGATTCCTAAGGCCATATTTGAACATTTGCCCGATTTTCAGAAGTGCTGAGCACCGAGCAGCACCCAATGACCAACATATCATCAAAGTTCAACAGAGGCTGGTGGGTGCTCAGCATGCTGGAAAGATATCAGGCAGGAGTCGAGGGTGGGAAATTCAAAAGCATCTGTGTGTTTCAGGAGTTGAAATTCAATGGGACTTTCAACGGGAACTGTATTCCTAAAGCACTTATTATTTAAGTTGTAAGGCCTTGGAGGCAAGGAGTGTCTTTTTGTTGTGGGTCTGTACAATCCCTAACACAATGGTCCATGGCTGGGGCCAGGGCCGGCTCTAGGTTTTTTGCTGCCCCAAGCAAAAACATTTTTGGCCACCCCCCTGGGCTCTCCCCTCTGGGCTCTCCCCCCGACCCCACCCGCACCAGCCGTGGGCTCTCCACCCCACCCCAGCGCTGGGCTCCCCCCCACCATTGCTGACTCTGCCCGCTCCCACCTCGCCTCCAGCCGGTCCAGTGCTGGCAGGGTCAGGGTAAGCAGCGGGGCTCCCGGGCCGCGCCTCAGCCCAGGATCCCTCCAGCCAGGGCTCCCGCCTCCAGGACCGTCCGGGACCCGGGAGGGCAGAGCCGGGGGACCGCCCCGGCAGGGGGCTGAGGAGTCGGGGCAGGGTAGCCCCAGAGGGAGCGGGACATGGGCCCCGTCCGGCAGTGCCCCGCCCTCTATGGCCCTGCTGCTGCTGCTTCTGGTTGCCCTGCCGCAGCCCCTGGGTGGCTCGGGCCGCTTCGCCCGGCTGCGGCGCTGGGGGGGCGGCTGCCCTGCGGCATCTGCAGGCAGCTCCTTGTGCCCCGAGGGGCGGCCCCCAGCCCGAGTGTCCCCCGCTAGGAGCCTCCCCGGCCCAGCCACACAGTGCGGGTACTGCTCCCCGCAGCGGCCCCAGGGCGACGCGCTGCTGCTGCCAGGGCCGGCTTTTGCCGCCCGAAGCAAAAAAAGAAAAAAAAGGGAAAAAAAGAAGACAGCCAGAATGCCGCCCTTGAAAATGTGCCGCCCCAAGCACGTGCCTAGAGCCGGCCCTGGCTGGGGCGCCTAGACGCTGATCAATAAATAAATAAATAATAATTTAGGCACTTTTGAAGATCCTACTATACATCCCTATTTAGGAGCTTAACTTTACTGCTCTTATGTTTTAAAATCTTGGTGTATTTTGATACTGTCAGTCCAGTCCTTAATCTGGAAGAGGCAGGTTTTTAAAACTATTTGGGCTTCTAAAGATGCAGATGGGCACCTAGTGGGATTTTCAAAAGCACCTACCTTTCAAAATCTGGCCCAAAAGCCTCTTTGTGGTGGAAGGTTAATAAACAGTGCCCCTTGCCATCCAAAATAAATAATACTTCAGATTTCATTAGAGGCAATGGGAAATATTGCGACAGCCGAGTAAAGTGATAGACAAGGTAGAAATCATTCTATAAATATAAAATGTGTTTCCTAATGATTAGAAAAGTGATTGCTCGCCTGCAGATGCTGGTGGGCTATTGTGAAACACCGAGAGCAAACCTTTTGTGTGTACCATGTAGACTGCAAAATTTACCATTAAGCAGGCGAGGTGCTTGCATCCGCTAGGCTGGCAACTTTACTTTTAAAATGTTGACCAGATGGTCAGTTGCTGCGCAGTAGCAAAATGATGGGGGGTGGGGGTGGGGGGAAAGGATTGTAATTACGAGAGTGTGTGAAATTCTGCTGCTACAACTGCTATAAAATGACTGAAGTAGCAGCATATTTAGATTCCATGCACATAGGACAGTGTATGCATATGAAATATAACTGCCTGGAAGGAATTTTCACTCAGTCACTCTCTTTTTCTAGTCCCCTTTGCCTTATCACTTATGAAATGCTGCAATACAAGAAATAATCTCAGGGGTGAACAGAAGACCCAGAGGGTGCTTGTTAATGAAAAATAATTATTACCTGGAGTTGATTAAACAATATATCAAATTGTAAAATAAATAAATAAAAAATAAATATAAGAGAGAGACTGAAATGATGGCTGAGAAATGAGCCAGGACATGTTGGTTTAAGTATTCTTCCTTTGTCAAGAATGATTAATTTTCTCCAAAATTTCTACTGGAGAACTGGATGCCACATCTTCCCTTCGGCCACATTAATTGTTTATTAACATACAAAAGGACCAACGACCTTTCAAATCTCATGCTTATTGTCCCTTGTAGGCAGGAGAAATGAGCCTTGTCACAAAGAGCAACACTCGGGTCCTTTTTATTTTTAGGAAAATAACCTTTTAAGCAATGAACTCTTCATCAATGGCATTCTAGATTGTGTGCTTTAAATATAATAATGATGGGGCAAGATGGAATGCTCTGTTAATGCGCTCTTCATCTTTAAGCGTTGAGACACCGTGTATTTAAAAACATTGGAATAAATCATTTTGAAATTATTATTGAATATTGTACGGTTATAGAGATTTCAAGATTTTAAAAGCATACTATAAAGTTTTAGGACTCGGGGTTGAATGTCAGGCACTAAAAGGAATAATAGATATTTCATATTTATTATGAGTAGCCATGCCTCAGCACTGTGGTAAGTAAGGTCCAGATTTTTTTAAATGCAGTGTTCTTATAGCCATGTTGATTCCCGGGTGATAGAGAGACAAGGTGGGGGTGATCATATCTTTCATTGGACCAATTTCTGTCAGTGAGAGAGACAAGCTTTAAGCTTATATGGAGCTCCACCTGAAGAAAAGCTCTGTGTAAGCTCAAAAGCTTGTCTCTCTCCCTAACAGAAGTATTACCTCACTCACCTTGACTCAGATTTTTTTAAAGGTATTTAGACATTAATCTGTTCAGCATTGCGAGGCCTAAATGAGTTAGATTAAATCCCATTTTCAGAAGTGACTTAGACATCAGGGGCTAGATTCCTAAAAGGATTTAGGTGACTAACTTGGTTTGCCAACCCTCCAGGATTGTCCTCGAGTCTCCAGGAATTAAAGATCCATATTAAAGATTCTGTCATTTGATGAAACCTCCAGGAATACAGCCAGCCAAAATTGGCAACCTGATGACTAACTGCTGCTTTAGGTGCCTAAATGCCAGAATCAGGCGCCACAGGGATTCACAAAACCCCTGCTCAAGCTGCTGCTGAACCTGTAAACACCTGAACTCATTTTTAGAGGCCATGTGGCCCTGTACTTAGCAGATGGATTTTTCACAGGGCAATGACAGCACCAACCTTTGCTAGGACCTCATTTTATCTCCCACCCCTCCTTTTGCTTTTCATAAGACTTCACAATGGATTACTTTCTTAAGGACAAATCTTTTCCCCTTTCTAGAAGCCCTGATCAGAGCCACATAGCTCATACTTCTTTTTGATCTTCCTAGAGAAAAAAATATTTAGCTCATTCTGACAACTGAGTAGCAGGGTACGCAGTAAGTGCTACTGCAAATGGACACTAATGCAACACACAAATTCCAAGCAGCTCTGGAAACAGGGAGTGTAAAAACCAAAGTATCTGAAAGGTTTAATATACAAGATGTTGAAATCTATAAGTAAGTACAGGGACTGGATAGGCCCAGACAACTGGCAGCTGAGGCTTTTATCTAGAAGTCACTGGTTTGAATTCAGTCCATAAAATCAGTGACCAAAAGATGCAGCCAATCTCATGGCGATCGGTGCTCTAAATGAAATGAGCTCTGGGTCCCAGTAAATATTAAGAGGAGCTACTAATCATCATAACCAGTCTCCTTGTTGGCTGTCCCAGCACAGAGGCAGAAAAGTAAGGTCCCATTTATATGAGCTGCTTTGTGTCTTTAGCAATGGCCTCAGCTCCCTATAGACATCACTGGCAGTTGATTAGAGCTGGTCAGAAAATGGAATTTCTCTTCCCTGGGAAATTCCAATGTTTTGAAATTTGTTTTCATTCCATCTCAGAAAGAAAAGCCAAAGTTTCCCATGGAACTAAAATTATCCCAAAATTAGATTTGGGACCATCAACATGTTTAGTTTTAATAAGTTAAAAATAATATGAAATGTTAAATATAATTTACATAACATTAGAATATTTGACTAATAGAAAAGTAGAACCCAAATTTTTAAAAAAACCACCCTTGACATTATTGAAATGAAAAGGGAAAATGTCAAAACAATTTTGACTATCAAAAATTAACTGAAATCAACATGTTCCCACAAAATCTTTTGATTTTGATTCAACCACATTTTCTGATGCACATTTCAATGTATATGAATTGGACACAGTCAATATTAGATTAGCATCTCACAGGAAGTGTTTAGCACTTCACACTTTTGGGGCTTGATCCTGAAACCCTTTCTTCTTTGAGTACCTCAGTAACTTCCACAATGAGAGTTTCATATGATACAATAGTTACTCATTTCGGTTGTGATCCTGTGAAGTGAAGAGGACCTGCATGTTCCACTAAAATCCGTGGCTATTGCAGGCACTCAATACCTTATAAGATCAGACCCTTTATATGGTTCTTCTGACTTCTTTTGCATAGCCTGCATTCAGCAAAACACTTAAGTATGTGCTTAAGTCCCACTGATTGAAAATGAAACTTAAGTATGTGCTTAAGGGCCAGAATTACAAAGTCATTTAGGCACCAAAAGATGCAGATCGGTGCATGGTAGGATTTACAACAACACATAAGATGAAAGTCAATGGGACTTAGGTGCCTAATGGGATTTTCAAAATTATCTATCTGCATGTTTAGGCCCCTAAATATCTTTGTAAATCTGTCCGTAAGGACTTTGCTGGACTGGAGATGGGCGCTCAACACTTGGCAGGACTGAGCCCTAGAAAACCTTGGCCTTGTTCCCCGGGCTATAAGTATGACAATCCACAAACTTACAGGGGCTGAAACCATTGCATATTTCTTTAGCTAAGTGAACAGAATGGAAAATTTGACAGTATTTTATTTCTTTTGCTCTGAAGCAAGAGCCAGTTGCTACCTGATTAAAGTCGTCCGCAACTGACAGTAAGATTTCTGAACCCAGCAAGCTGTTCGACATGAAAGCCTTAGTCCATTAAGTTGCTAATCCAATTCATGCTAATGTTATTTTGTGTAAATTTCCATTTGGGCACCTGGTAAAGGTTTTGATCTATAACATTTGTAATTGATTTAGCAATCTCTTTGTGTCCTAGTCTCTTTATGTGCAGGCCATGTGTGCATTTTGTGAGCACTCAGAATTACTGTAGTAAAGCCATTAGTTAAGTGCCACAGAACGCCCTCCTGGAAGGATAGGTTTATTCCATACAACTTTTGTATGTATCTATCTGGAAAAGGGGATGATATATTTTGCCATTTATTATGCTGACATGCTCATTTAAAGTTTTATCATGTCCCAGACTCACACTTGATTGGATCCCACTGATTCATCATGACTTGTAAGTTTTCTGTTTCCTTGGAGCCTGAAGCAGAGGTCCCAAAGTTCACCTCATTCTCCAGGATTTTTCTGGAGAGGTGAAGGGGAGGGAAGGCAGGGCAGCCTTTATTCAGCAAAACATATAAACATATGCGTATTCCATCTCTCCATGTCAGAATTTAAGGATGTGCTTCACCTTAAGTACATGCTAACATCCTATTACAGTCAATAGAACTTCACTGCATTGCATCAAGTGCATTGACTTCAATGTGACATCAGCACATGCTTGTCCAAACAGGGATGCTTTCCTGAATCAGAGCCTTAGTCTGGGTGGGTTGGGTAGCAGGTGTGGCCGTTTGGGGAATATTTGCCCAATTTGTGCATTGAAGATTAGTTTGTACAATGATGGGCACCATCATTTCTAATAGCTCTAAACACAGACTTCAATCCTGAATTCGAATCCATGCGGTTGGACCCTTAGGCTACTGTAAGTCGCATTAAAGTCAAGGGGCACTACATTGGCTCAAGGATTTGTCTACGTGGATCTGAGCTATACCATAGACATACAGAGTGCAAAATTTTAAAAATGCCTAGGTGACTTAGGAGTCCAAGTCCAATTTCCAAATGTGACTTAGGCACTTGGAAGACTAAGTCCCACTGAAAGTCAGCAGGACTAACCTAGTGATCTTTGATTATTGCATGTTTCCCATCGCTGAATGTATTTACTCACACAATGCCCCTGTGAGGTAGAACAGTGCTATTCTCTCCATATTACAGATAGAGAACTGAGGCACAGAGAGGCTAAGTGACTTGCCCAAAGTCACTCAGGAAGTCTGTGGTGCAGGAGGAAATTGAATCCAAGTCTCACAAGTCCAAGGCTAGTGCCCTAACCACTCGACCATCCTTCCTCTCCAAGGTTCTTAGGTCCCTAAGTCACTTTTGAACATGGGATTTAGACTCCTAAATCACTTGGGCACACCTGTAAATTTTACCCATAATTCTGTTAAATCTTTCAATTCTATTTGTCCTGCAGGAAATGCATTTTAACAGGAACTCTCCATACTCAGTGGCATTAAAGGATCACAGACGTCAGAAACACAAAGAAAGCGGTATATGGCATATGCGGCAACAGACCAGATACTGCTCCAAACCAAATACATACTGCTTAACAAAATATACATTATGACACCACATACTTGGATAGGTGTAGTGAAATGACAACCTCTCTGTAAGGTTTAAAGCCTACTAAAAGTGAGATGTCACAGACAATGTACAGGATGAATGATAAAAGCTTGCCAGTGAATTTGCCTTCTTAAAAGTGCAAGGGAATTTTCTAAAATGTTTAGCGTTTATCCCCTTGTGGATATCTTAACTGAATGAAGCTTTGGATCATTTTAACTTGATCCCTTTAACTTACAGCCGTACCCCCTCCACCCCTTTGAGGTGGCAGTACTTGGGGCTTCTGTCAAAATGTATTGCTGTGAGGCAACTAAGAGAAATAGTGCCAACATACACATACCACAAGTAGGAGAACAACTTTAATAGCCAATTCCTTCAGGGCCCAATTATTTGCCACAAAATTGAAGGGCTGGGATACATTTCTAACATTAGACACTTCCAAGCCTACTTTATTTTGCTGCCGCATTCCAAATATTAACAGACGAAGAAACAAACATTTTACCTATAATACGAGTGAATCTCCTTTGCTGAAAGTGAGGTTATTTAAAGTTCCAGTACAAAGTTTTGGTCACTGATCTAATAATTTTCTGTGCCTGGAGCATAATTAAAGCACAGGACCAAATCTACAGCTCACAGAGTTTTGTTTTAAACGTTAATTTTTAGAGTGTCAATGGCTATGAGTTTCAAATGCAACTACTGATTTGGGGTGCCTTAAATTGTGTGTGCCACTTCAGACAATTTATAAGGCTGAGTGTGGGAGTTCAGCATAAAAAAAAAAATCACTGATCTCCAAACTATGGAAAAGTGAGCCTTCTTATAAATTGTCGCAGGTTGGAAGCTCGAATCCTGAATCACCCAAAGTCACTTAAAAAAAATCTTGGCTCCTAAGTTTAAAAAAGCAGCTCTCCCTTCAATGAAAGTGACTTTTTAAAACTTTGCTCTACCATTTTGTTCACTTTATTTATAATTTTAGCCAAAACGTAATATAAAAAGGATTGTTTTAAAGAAAAAAAAATGTAATAGACTCCAGAGATTTTATTAAGTCTTTGAAGATCTGAACTGCATTTGCAAAGTGCTGTACATCTAGTTGAACTCAAGTTTGATGATGACTGGTAACTTCGCAAGACAAGAAACAAAACACATTGAATTATTTTTTCTCCTCTTGAATAAGGCAAGACCTCAAAGGAAATAGAACTAATTTGCATAAAGCAGATGAAACCACCCCCCCACCCCCACACAATATAGATGTGAAGTTCTACAGGGAACCTAAGTCACTACAATTTGTTGACTCTTACAGGAGTAAAATGAAAAGACAAAAGCTAATGGTCGATATGCATGAACTAAAAGAAAGCAAGAAAATATGGTAGAAAACTGTTGTAGTGTAAAACAGAACATGGTCTCGAGCAATGGTCTCAAGTTGCAATGGAGGAGGTTTAGGTTGGATATCAGGAAAAATTATTTCACTAGGAGGGTGGTGAAGCACTGGAATGGGTTACCTAGGGAGGTGGTGGAATCTCCTTCCTTAGGGGTTTTCAAGGCCCGGCTTGACAAAGCCCTGGCTGGGATGATTTAGTGGGTGTTGGTCCTGCTTTGAGCAGGGGGCTGGACTAGATGACCTCCTGAGGTCTCTTCCAACCCTAATCTTCTATGATTCAATGTTGGGTCGAGCCAGCCGAGAGATTTGGAAACCTTATGACACTTTTGGACTAGACTATCCAGATAAGGGGGATTGTGACGTGGGGTGACAGATGTGGGTGATTATGAGAAGCATCGAGCACTAGTAGGAAAGGTCTGAAGAGAAATAGGATTAGATGACTCCAGGGAGCAGACTTTGTGGATAGGAAGGACAGATGGAATATGGCAGGGGATGAAGATCACATGTATCTGAACCATTGGTTGATAAAGTTGATAAAGGTTGATAAACTTCTAGGGCCATATTCATCCCCAGTATAACTCCACATACTTTAAGGGAGTTACACCTGCGCTGAATCTAGTCTCTCAAATTTTGGACTCTGGAGTTCCATCCCAATCCACTATACACAAACCATGTGACCTTTGGCAACCCACTTAGCCTCTCTGTGGATCACTTTCTGCATTTGTAGAACAGGGTAGCAATACTTGTGGGCATCAAACCGCTGTTGAGATGCTAAAGCAAGCAGGGCCGGCTCTAGGCACCAGCTTAACAAGCAGGTGCTTGGGGCGGCCACTCGGGAGAGGGGCGGCATGTCCAGGTATTCGGCGGCAATTCGGCGGAGGGTCCCTCACTCCCGCTCGGAGCGAAGGCTTTTTTTGTTGTTGTTTTTTTTGTTGGTTTTTGGCTGCCTGGGGTGGCAAAAACCCTGGAGCCGGCGCTGAAAGCAAGAAGTGTGATATTGCAGTGCCCAAGAAGAGTTGTCACATAATTGCAATTTAAGTACCAGCCATTTGTTTGATTAAATTAAAATTCAGAAGCATATTCCTTTGTGTGCGCCAAAGTCAAGTAAGTAGCATGAGTGAATCTCTCTGATTGAATTAAAACTATCACAGCCAATCAGCACCGATTCTTAATTTCCTTATTAAGGCTCCTCTTTCTGGACAGCTAGGTGATGGAAGGACAGCACTGGTAGTAACAGAAAAGCTTTGGGAAGAAAAGTTCTTTCACCATTGTCAGCTTTGTTTGCAACAATAAAAGAAATCTTGAGAGTTGAAGGTGTAATCAGTGGAAATTAGAGCAAATAAGAAAAAAAAAACCTGGGATGCTTGCAGTGCACTGCTTTAATTAAGAAAAAAAATGCACTGTGCACCTAAAGATGAGATCAAAGCAGTCTATGGAAAGAAATAACCCACAACGGTGCATTATGATAGAGCTGGAGTTCAGAAGGAATTGGAAATCATATTGAACAGAGAAGTTCAAACGCTTGTCAGTACTGGTGTCTATAGAAACTCAGCATTATCATAATGGCTGGTTTATTGGCTTGCCACAGTAAGCCATAAATTAGAGCAATCCCTGGGGAGCTAGAACTAAGGAGGTGCAAATGTGGCATGAAGTCACTTTTAACTCCTTCCTTGCCATCCAGCTCAAGGCTGTGCCTTCTCAGCTGCATCTGTGGAGAGATGCAGCCCAGAACCTTGCCCTCAATCTCCAGAATCAGAGTCAATTAAACTCAAGGAGCACATTCCAGTCACTCCAGCCTCCTCTACATATTACCTGTTAGGCCCAGCTTTTGCACTAAGCTTTCAATATACTTAATAAAATTAGCCAAATATTGATATTCCATCCCCAGAATATGAGGAAAGGGTGTGCGTTGAGATGATCTTAAATGATATGCAGGTGGGGGAAGGTATCTAGTATTTGTTTTTCATGAATAACTCAAAAAGCATAAAACCGAGATAACCAGTCAGCATTTAAAAAGACAAAGGCAGTGTTCATGCCATGCTGAAGAATGAATATTCATGGTATCTGGGGAGCACATGGTTGAGAAGGCAGGAGGCAAGAAGGTTAAAACAAGTTTTTCCATCCAACATTTGATTTGCATCCAGTCACTTCACCTGCATGCATGTTATCTTCAATAAATCCCATAACCCAGGTTCAGATTCTGCAAGGTGCTCAGCACTGGGACACAGGAATTGTTGCAATGGGTCACAGCCACAGTCCATCTAGTCTCCTCTCTCCAGCAGCGGCCAGCACCAGATGCTTCAGAGGAAGGTGCAAGAGGCCCACAGCAGGGGATGTGAGATAATCTGCACCCCACATTACGTCTCATCCTGGTCTCTGATAGTCAGAGCTTGGCTTAAGCCCTGAAGCAGTAGGTTTAATATTGCTTCTCAAATGTATGTTGTCATTTATAACTCTGGATATTCTTGATAATCATGTAAGCACTGAAGCTGTTCAGCAAAGTATGGGATCACGCCCTTGATGAGTTAAAGGTGGGGCATCTAAGTTCCCAAGGTTCCTTTTTTAAACCTCAGCCTGAGTCTTACATATTAACACTCAACAGAAGGGGTCTTTCTGGAAGCTAGAAACTCATTGGGATAACAAGGAATTTGCTATTATATACATATATTATGGTAGCATCCAGAGACCCTCAAGGACCAAGACCCCAAAATGCTAGACACTGTACATAAAATGTATTAGAAAGACAGACCCTGTCCCCAATGAGATGACACGCAAGATTAACAAACCCCTTCTCCTGAGTGTTCAACAACTTTAGAACCAAGCCATATCCAAGAAAATGCTCAGATACCTTTCCTTTGTAGCTTATCAAGTGCCCGAAATCTGCCTATTGTCATTAAGTCTCCTGGCCAATTGTACACAGGTACCTAGATCTTGGATCCAATCATGTTACGTGTTTATCTGAACTAAACCTTGCTAAACCCAAAGTGACAAGATGATGCATATTCTTGAAGAAACTAGTATTGACTTCCAAGACCTACAATAAACCAAAAGCCTGTATTGGGAGGGGAAGGGTAGAAAGCAGCAATTTGAAGAAACACTTGAACTATCTGAGTATGAAGTATCACAGGGGTAGCCGTGTTAGTCTGGATCTGTAAAAAGCAACAAAGAGTCCTGTGGCACCTTATAGACTAACAGATGTATTGGAGCATAAGCTTTCGTGGGTGAATACCCACTTCGTCAGACGCATGCATTATGCAGCTTCAAGAAAGATGTTGATGATCCCAGAGCGACTAGGTTCCAGCACTCTCATTATCAGGCAAACCAGGAAGAGGAAGAAAGAGACCCAGCTATGTCAGAAACATTGCCAGATGGACTGGTAACCAAAGGACAGTGGAAGTTGCACAACTCTGTCACAATGGTGAAAGTCACTTGAAGAAAACCTCTCTGAGGTTTGTTCATCACTAGTTTCCTCTGTAATAGGAGTGTTGTTATGGCCCACTCAGAGCACCACAGCTTGTAGATTTTCAGGCTAGAATTTATCTAGAGGAACCTATCTAGTCTTCCATCTTTATTGCATTTGGATTAAATAACTTGTCTATTAGCAGGAGCGATAATTAAGCAAGAGAAGGATTTAAACAAAATAAATAATGTGGAGGTCTCGAACAGCTATTTGCTGCTGCAAAGCAGCATCCACTCATATACACTGGATGCTTTGGATCCAATTATCAGTTACTAAGTTCCTTTTATGCCACCCTGCAGGAAAAAGGGCCAAAAATAATGATGGGGGAATGCCCCCTAGAATGCTCCCTCCAGTCTGCAGAAGGTTTCTACCTCAGCCCTTGGAGTGAGGGACATAAGTCAGGGAGTAAAGGACATGAGCAGAATGCACTACACTACAGCTGTTCTCTGCCTTTTAGAACCCATAAGGAGACTTGGGAAGCAGAGCTTAAGTTGTAACAGCCCTACGGCTGCCCCAGCATATGGGTAAGCACTATGATAGTGGAAAGGCACCTTGCTCCCCTACTTCTCTGTTCCTTCCTCGAGCACAGGGATGGAGTAACTGAGGAACTGGGGTCTCTGTTTGTAAGAACATGAGGAACAGTGGTTGGAACAGGCCACTTGGAGTCAGGATGTCTGGGTTCTATTTCTAACAGTGGCACTGGCTTGCTGTGGGATCATGAGCAAATCATTTCAACTCTCTGTGACGTGAGTTTCCCTTCTCTGGAAAGGATGTCTTAACACTTTCCTGAAAACAAGTTATCACAAGGCTGAATTAATGTCTCTGATGCATTCCTGCATCCTCAAATGGAAAGGTTCTAGATTCGGTTTGGTCACAGTGTTATTAAACATCCACAACGGTAACTCAGTGGTCAAGCATTGCTAAGCAAGAGAAAATTAGTTCAAACTCTGCATCAGATTAGCACCATTCCACAAACCATTTACAGGCTACGGACCAATTTCAGACCTGGTGGAAAGCATGTGAAACCCCACTGAATATAAATTAAAAACACAAGCAACCTTAGAGGCTAGGTGAGGATCAACCTTGGTCCCATCTGATCTCCCAGCTCCTGTGACTCGTTACAACTCTTCTCCAGCAGTGCCTCACTCCCCAGATTACTGTGTATCTGAAGTTCTGTTGGCAGCAAGCTCCTCCTGACAGTTAGGACTCAGGTCAACGGGAGGCAATTAGTTACTGAGAGGTAACGTGTTTCAGTATATAGGGCACTGGACTAGAAATCAGAAGTTCAATTCCCGGTTCTTGCACTGAGCTGTTCAGTGACATTGACATTCACTTAATCTTTTTGTGCCTTTGATTTGCCCCCATCATTTGTCTTGATAAGTAACACTGTAAACTCCATGGAGCAGGGACTGTCTCTTCAGGTTTATTTACATCACCTAGTACAATGGGGCCGTGATCTCACTTGGAATTTCATGTAGGGCTGGGTGAACAACAGATTTTTCAGTTCCCTGGAAATAACTAATGACTTGAAAAAAATATTTGGGGTCAAACCACAATGAGATTTTTCTAAAGTTTCAGTGAATGCAAATGTTGAAAAACAATTCATTTGGGGTCAAAAAATCCCAACATATACATTTTGATTTTCAGCATTTTTTAACATTTAAAATTTTTAAAAATAAAATTAACAATCAACAGTTATTTCAAATTGAAAATTTGAAACATTTATTTTTTTAAATGTTGAAACAAAACATTTACTTTTGGGTTGGTTTTTTTTTATTATAACGATTTGGCAAGATTGAAAAAAAAAATCCTGAAAAGTTTCATTGTCAGTGAATCTACTTTTTTCTGCGAAAAACATTTTGGTCAAAAAGTTTCGCTCAGCTCTACTCGTGTGTGATACTGCAATAATGGGATTGGTGCTTAATCGCTACTCCACAGATAAATCCTTGAAGATAATCCAAATCTTCAGTGGGAATTGCACCTGTTTACATCAAGCTTGGCCTTGACCTGTAGAAGTGGGAAAAGACAGTTCAACCGGGACAGGCAAGTTAATGCTGCAGGTGATTTCTAGCTGAGAGACGGCTGTTATGAGGACATGGGAGACAGTTTAATTTGCAATGGAAATGACCGAGAGGAATATCAGTGGATTCATCTGTCACATCTGTCAGACCACCAGCTGTATATGTTGCCCAAGGCAACAAGGGCATTGCTGGTTTGGTTTGTTGTTGTTGATTGCTTCCTTCATGCTAATTCATTCTACTGTACTAGATTGTTTCAGGGGCTCATCTGTTATTAGTAATAATAATCATCATCCTTGCACTTCTCCCCAAGGAACTCAAGACGCTTTACAAACTTTAATTAAGCTTCACAACACCCTCAGGGTAAGAACTTTTGAGAGCTTCCATAAAGGTCAGTCGAGGTTTGGTTTGAAAAGAAGGAAGGTCTTGTGGATATGTCACTGGACCGGGCAACAGAAGACCCGAGTCCAGTTCCCAGCTCCACCAGAAACACTCCATGGGTATGTCTACACTGCAATAAAAAACCTGTGGCACTGAATCTCAGAGTCTGGATCAACTGACTGGGGCGTGGGCTGCAGGGTTGATGTAGATGTTGCCGTGGAGATGTTCAGTTTCGGGCTCTGAGACCCAGCCCTCTCAAGGGGTTTCAGAACCCAGGCTCCAGCTCGAGCCCAAAGGCCTACACTGCAATTTTTAGCCCTTTGACCCCAAGTCAGCTGATACGGGCCAACTGCGGCAGTGCCACCGCTCTTTTATTGCAACGTAGACAAGCCTCAGTCTCTCTCTCTCTCTCTCTCTCAGTTCCTCAGCTGTAAAATGGGGGTGACAGCACTGCCCTACCACGCAAGGGTTTTGTGAGGATAAACACATGCATTACCGTGAAGTGCTCAGCGACTATGGTCATTGGGCCTGTCAAGGCTTATATCTCAAGGCTGCCCCCTTGGGGTGAAGGCAGGCAGCTCACTTACCTCGTATGTCATTCCTTAGAATCGACCTTGGTCAAGTCATGAGGTATAGCCCTCTGGCTGTACCTCCTACCAGGTCTACCCCTTTCTGGGTATGTGTGGGTAAATAAACCAGTCAAAACAAAAAAGACAATAATTTCACAGCCTGCGAGTGGACAGTCTCCCTCCCTCATGCAAAGGAGGGGGAGGAGTCTCTCAGTCTCTTCTTTCCCCTCCCTTCTGCTTGGGGAAAGCCCAAAAGTTAGCCCTGGGGATTTCAACAGAAAGACATAAATCCTCTTTCCTCAGGGGGTTCAGGCTGGCAGTACGCCCAAGCTGTTCCTCAGCAAATAACCCAGCACGCTGGGCTCTAGCTCAGCATGTCTCAGAGCACCATACTATCTGACCTGAGTGTCTCCTTTTTAAGGGCCCACCCCACGGCCTGACAAGCCGCACAGGTGCAGCAGGTTAGGGCTGATTGTGACCACAGGAGTTATTTAACCCTTTCTTGATGGGTGGCGGGACTGGACAACTGTTATCTGCCCTATTAGAGGGTCCATAAATAAAAAGATGGATAGGAGCTAAGCACGTCTTCAGAATGGCATCCTGAAGCTCTCTCCGAGCGCTCTGAACTTCACTGGTTATGTAAGCATAAAGGACCTGACCCAAAGCCCACTGAAGACAACTGATGTCTTTCATAGCCCAGGTCAGAGCACTGATATTCAAATTGCTGCCTAATACTGGTTCCAGCTACCTTAGCCATCACCTCTCCCTTGACGAGGCCCTCCCATAACAGCTTTGCTTCGTTGGAAGAAGAAAAACCATCAACAAACAGGGGGAAAAAACCCTCATATCTCCAGGACAAAAGAATTTTGACAGGATCTGGACCATGACTATAGAACTTGTCAAATACAAGTTTTTGGTCTTAATACGGAGGCAGCTGAGTGAAATTCTGTGCTCTGTGTTACACAGTAGATCAAACTGGGTGGTCTAATGGTCTCTTCCTGCCTTAATCTATGGAACCCACCAACTAGAACCAGAACCCAAAGCCCATCTTTTTGACTTAGATTATAAGCAATAAGCATCCCAAACACATCAGCATCCTCAGCCTTTAGATATTAAAAACAGTCACACAACAACATGGGCCTGTTTGTGCTCTCAGGGCTGAAAGGGGAGAGATGTTTGTGTTTACTTTTGATGGAAGAAGCTCACATACTAAGGGGATGGGTAACCAAATAAAAATCTAGGTAGATAGATGGTTGTAAACTGATGTGGGGTCCATTAGGAGAAGAGGAACTTTATGAATACAAGGAATTTTTGTATCTTTCCTTATTTCAGGAAACTAGGGAGTTGCCTGGGCCAATTAACGGAGAGAGAAAGTCTGTTGGGTTACAGTGGTGAACTGCAGAGCTCTCAGTCTGACATTAGCTGGAGAAAAACCTGAGTGAAGGTATTTTTAAATGATTCAGCAGGGACTGGTTTAGGAAAGCAGAGCTGCATTCCTTGCAGGAAGGGTAGTTAGTGTTTAAACCTAGTGTGTAACCTAGTTAAACCTTTGACTTACTGACCGCCGTTATTTTTAATACAGCCGGAGTTACCACAGGGTTTTCTGCACAATCCAAGGGCCAGGTGGTTGTTGCTGCAATAGTAGGGGCTCTCAAGGGACTAAAAGAGCCTGCAGAACACCTCTTCCCGAATGAACAAAGTGGGTGGTGACTGTCCAGTATTACACACACACACNCAATCCAAGGGCCAGGTGGTTGTTGCTGCAATAGTAGGGGCTCTCAAGGGACTAAAAGAGCTTGCAGAACACCTCTTACTGAATGAACAAAGTGGGTGGTGACTGTCCAGTATTACACACACACACGTTCCCAATTCCCTTCCGTCCTAATCGGGGGGGGGGGGAGGGGGAGTTCCCATGTTTGAATTGCATATTTTCCACTTCTATAGCATCACGTAGTTAAAGTTCTCAAAGCACTTTACCAAGAATAACCAAGTCTCACATCACCTTGTCACAGTTTCACGGCAACTGTACATGTATTCCCTCTTGGAGGTCCACCCAAGGCACCCACTTTAGGTTCCCAGCTCCTCAGCTGTCACCTCTCTTGGGCAGAGACCATGTCTCACTCCCTTCTGACCAGGGTTTTTAACAGGCAGCACAAGTTCCCTGCCTACACTGTGACATCCCCAGCATGCCAGACTTCCTGAACAGGCCAACAGCTGCACTTTGCTTTTTCTCTAAAGGCTATGAACAGAGCAATTGCCAGGAGTTACAAGTTACCACACAGAGCCTTAGAAGCAAGCATGTTTATTCTTACGGCGAAAGCATTACGGAGAAAACGTATTAAAAACAATGAAAAAACCTACAAAGCTTAATGAACGTCAACCCTCAACTTCAAACTCAGGCTCCGGTAGGTGTTAGTCCTTCAAAACCCACAACTGGGTTTTCCTTGTTGTTACAAGTTCATGGCAGTCTCAGATTCAGAGCCAGAACACAGACTGGGCAAAACAACCTGTTTATTTAGACAGCTCAGGCCTATGTTCTCCAACATCCAGGAACAGGTAATCAGCAGACAATCACTCTCTCCTCAGGGCTAAGCCTCAACAGGCTGTTTTTTGCATAACCGGAGGTGGGGAATTTGCATTACCCTCTCCTAAGTATCCCCAGGAAAATCACTTATCCACAGTCCCAAAAGTCCATTCTTGTCTGGCATATTGTTCAGTATAGTCCTTTGAACCCCGAGGTCTCAGATCTATCATATTTCCCACCTTGAAAGGTTACATATAATCCCGGCCCACAGTAACACCTAAACCATTTGTTTAATACAGTGGATCCCCAAAATACTCAAACTTAATTCAGTAAAGTCTCCCAAGGATACTGCAGGAAATTGCTATATCTGTCACATGCCAGCATGAGGAACATAAGAATCATTGTCCCCTCCTATGCATATGGGTAAACTGAGGCACACCAGCAATCGAGATTTTTAAAAGATGAACATGTGACATGCTTGTAGGGTCCCATCCTGCAAACTCCCTGGCAGCAATATGCCCACTGAGGTCAATGGAAGTTTCACACATGAAAGATTCACAGGAATGATCCCTTACAGCCACAATCTTCCCATTGATTTCAATTGACATTAATTCAGGTCTTTAATAAGGAATGAAAAAAGAGACAGGAAGACACTGCACAGAGGAAAGTCAAAGGGTAGAAGTCCAAATGAGTTGGAGAAAGGAATTATCTGGCCAACCAGTTAACTGCTAGAGTGTACTTAACAAGTGCTAGTTATCAAGAGAAACAATTGCAACTACCACTTGTCATGATTTCCTCCCCCCCCCTCCATGAAAAATGTAAACAAAATGAATATTATTTTATTGAAAAATTTCTACACTTTTTTTTTAGTTTTAATCAAAAAATTGAAAAGTTCTCCCCCCCCCCCAAGTTTGCAGCAACTAACCCAAATAAACTTTGTTAATTGTATGGTTCTTTGTTTTGTCCCCCCGCCACAAGAAAAAACAGAAACAAATCCTCAAAAATTGGCATTTCTCATGGACTGGGACTCTGGGTCACTGGGACTATGGCAGCTTAGAGAGGCACAACAGGGTCTGACATTAGAAGTCTAGAGCACAGAAACAATAGCAGACAGATTTTGTCCTGTTCTGTATTTCCTATGGACAACAGCAGTACAGAAGCTAAAATACACCTACTCATCTACCTTGTAGCAATTCTGCCAACAACTATGCAAGAAAAATGTAAGGTACAACTGAAGTTCTCTCATCAGAATTCCTCCTATAAAGGTGTATGGAATACAGGTTGTATTTCGTCGCTCTGGGCTCACTTATAGGTATTTTTTGACACTCCTTAATTCAATGCTATTTTATATTTTTTTTATTTATATATATATATATGACTTGTTCTTTTGCTTTCAAAGTAGCTAAGAGGCAGTAGAAAGGGTAATGGTTCTCTGAATTTGAATGACCTAAGGGCCTTAACTCATCCCCACTCTCCACGTGGGATAGTTCAACTGCTAACCAACCTCCCTCTCTCTGACTAATGTGCTGCGTGAAACAACCCATATTTCTGTTTGAGAATAAAAGAAGCATATCCGTTGATTGCTCATGTGCTGCATTCCTTGTTTCCGGATTTACAAGTTTCTCACTGCTGTTGTGCATCATTAATTTGCATTAAAAAGGAGTCAGGCATTATTTTGCCAACGTGATATTTGCCAGGTCTTAGCGCTTCCTACTGCCACTCACTAACCAGACACAGTAAGTGAAATCTCACTGCCAACTAGTGACAAACATTGATAGCAAAGGGAGAATTAGTTAGATTTTCATTTGCTTATTATGACTGAGCCACATTAAAACACCAAACAAAAATCCTTAACCTCCACAGATTTTAAACAATAAATGAAAACATCCAGATTGCAAATCCTCTACAGATACTTTCAAGTTATCAAATAATGTAAAAAATAATAATAATAATATAAGAACTTATCACAGATTTTTATATAAGGAAAAAATGCAAAATTTGTGCATGTATGTGTGTGTTTGTGTGTGTGTATTATATACACCCATATATCTATACACACACACACACACACTTATCTGTGGGCTGGACCCACCATCAGCTTCCTGGTCCCAGGAATACAGCATAGGAACACACAGCATAGGAGAAAAAGTAGAGGTCTTGAATGATTAGTGATTTTCGGTGCCCAACAGGAGACACCTTGAAGTGGCCTAATTTTTAATAAGTACCGAGCTCTCACCTTCTGAAAAATCAGACTTCTTGTAAGTGTCTCAAGCTGGGCTCCCAAACATGGAAGCACCCGAAGTCACTAAACATTGGGAAATGCAGTCCATATAAGGACAATTTTCTGAAAGTGCCTAAGGGGGTTAGGAGCACATGGTCACCCAAGGGATCAGTAACAAAGCTGGAAATTAAAGGCCAACCGAATCCCAGTCCAGTGCTCTATCTACTGGATGATGCTGCCACATATTTTTCACTCCTTTCCTGCAATAGGTGGAAGTTTAAAAGTCCAAGACTGTACAGGCTCTATGGTTCAACCCAGTCATTTTTTTCCTTTCCTCCCTCTTCAGCTAGTACAGCCTTCCAATTTTCTCGTGATTGGATCATGGATGGGATATCTTGTCAGGGAAATTTGCTGCTCAGTGTTTGTGGGACAACTGCTTCTTTGTCTTCTCACCTTAAAGGCACTCCTGGAAAATGGAGAGAGAATTTTCAAGTCATTTCCCCAGCCTCCTGGCTCCCAGGAGGCACCAATCAAAGTCCTGTATGTATTTCATCAAGATGATAGCAGCAATCTTGAGAGCGGTGTGAAGTCACAAACGTTTAACCTGACAGAATCCCTGTATCCCAGAATAAACGTACAAGTCCAAAGCAGATTCCACTTCCGTGGCAATGCATCTGTTCTGAGCTGCTATTGAGAGAATATAAACCCCACCACCAAACTATGAAATAAAATACACTCAATATGGGCCAATTTCTAGCCCTTCTCCCCACCAGAGCAGTGCTGGGAGGCATGAGTGGGACCAAGCTTATAGTAGCTTTCCTAAGTCATATCTGCACAGGACAGATGTAACTATCTCCATTATGAGTAGATAGAAGACCCGGGACCTTCAGCACAGCCACTGAGCTATAGGAGTAACTCTGTTAACTGGGTAGTAGTTGCAAAGGACCCTGCCTCCTAAGGGTATGTCTACACTGAAGGAAACAAAAGGTGCGTTCAGCCAGCTAACTCATGTTAAAATAATGACGATACGGCAACTCTGCTTTTAACTTGTGTTAGCAGCTCCAGTTCAACCCCAGGTCTCCCTACACTTGAGTTGCTAACCCAGGTTAAAAGCAGAGTTGCCATGTCATATTCTAACACAGGTGAGCTAATCCACATTAAAATAAGAGTGGGTAGGGGGGAAGCTTTATTTTCCTTTTTCCAGTGTGGACAGTGAACCAACCACCCAGTTAGCCAGCATGTTGCACAGACATAATGAGAAGAGAGGCCAGTTGATGCAGTACATTCAGTCGTTCCCAAGTGGCTGAAGGTTATTCACTCCCCTACTGCTACTGCCAAATGCCAACTGGATTGTGCTGGAGGCCTAGGGATTGCCAGACTCACTTGGTGGGCATATTAACTTTCAGAGCTCTAGAAACACTAGTCAAATGAATCCTGCCACTGGTCACCTACAGGGGTCAAACCTGTGACCTTCAGCACCACGTAGTACAGACTTCTGCCGCTTCAGCTGAAGGAATAACTCAACTAGCTGGCAGCAGTAGCAGGACTAGAGAACGACGTGACTCACGCTGTACAAAGCATGTTACACTAGCAGTCGGCACCTGGCGCAGGTGCAGAAATGGGAGCGATGTCATAGGACAGGAGGGAAAGAATAGCAAGCATAGTCTTATGGTTAAGGCCAGAGGCTGGGACCTAACGAGTCTGGATTCAATTTCCGGCTCTCAAATAAACTTCCTTCATCTCGGCGTCTCTCAGTTACCTAGCTCTACAAAATGGGGACACTACTACTATTATAAGGGCAACATTGATAAGAAGGGTTTAGTTACTATGGTGATGAAGGCTGTTACTGGGCCCACATCCACGGTGCCCCCTTGTGGACCGACAGGGTACTTACTACTCACTGTGTGGCAGCATCTCTGGCGGTTGGTTGCTGCCTTACATGGGGTGCAATGCAGTGATGCTCCAGCTCTCTGGCTAAGGCACGCTTGAGACCCACCCATTTTGGGGTATTAAATTCTAAAAATAAACGAACGATAAGAACTCAAAAACAGGGCCGTCTGGTACTCGTGGCCTGTCTTCAGGCAAACACGCCTCTTTGTGCCTGGTCGTCCCATTCGCCAGGACTCTCATCCAGGCAACAAGCTGGCTAAACCTCTTGGTTGAAACCAGGCTTCCTTCAGCAAGGAAGAAGCTGAGTTCTGGTCTACCTCCTGATCAACTCCAAATTGAGCTGGGCCCTCTCCACACACGCTATCTGTTGCAGTTCTAGTCGGACAGAGCCAATTGTGTCCACAGGCCCACATTAAACCCCTCCTTCCAGGCAAGGGCACAGAGGCCATTTAAATACCTAGATGACAGGTGTAGAGAGACTCTACTTTCTCTGCCGCACCTCAAATATCCTGCAAAATGAGCTGGAATTTAGCCCTGGGTTAAAGTTACCTTCGAGATGCACAAGTTGTGCACCTTTATTGTGTTTCTGATCCAAGAGGGCTGTATCTTGCCACCTCTTGTACTGTGTGTGTAAATACAGAGTTTGCATTAAGAACTCCTTGTAATGACTCAGGGGCTCTTAGCAAAGATGTACAGCAATGGATTCCATGACAGACGGCAAGTTCAATAACGAGTTATTAGGGAATTAAAGCAAAAGGCATCAGTCCACCCTAGAAACCAAACACAAATGACAGAAAATATTGCCACTTACGCCTGACACCACTGCTGGCATATCTGCATTTTGTAAAGCTATGTAATTCCATTTTCTTTTCTATTTGCTCTCTCTTCCATGCAGTACATTATTTACTGATTGTACAAGGCTTTGTTTGTTCCATTATTCCTTATTCACAACTGAAAAAAATAGTCAACAAAGAAGAACGGGGGAAAAAAAATCAACAACGACGAGGTAAGTGCCTGCAAAAAAATGGTTTATATTGCATAATCCCGAAATGCCCATACAAAGTGCTTGCCTGCTGAGTCAAAAAAATTGGTCTGCAGATACAGCAGGCTTAACTCTGACTTCTGAAGGCCGGCAGCTGCTGGGCGAAAGCAGCACCCAGGTGATTCTGCTTGCTATCACCTTGGAAATATTTTAAAATTTTCATTTTTCATCCCAATTCAAGAAATTTAAATCTCCAACTTTTTCCCAGGACAGAAAATCAATTTTCCAACCATCTCTAATAAAAAAAAAAATGTTCTTCCTAGATACCTGCCTAAGGTAGTAGCAGGCGGGAAGGGAACACAGGGACCTAGCTATAAATGTTACTCACCTTCAAACCTAGGCTCAGCGAAGAACCAGGGGAAGCATTCTCTGCCTCCTGGGGTGGGGTGGGAAGGATAAGGGGCTCCCTATACGCACCTCCCCATGGACACAAGGCAATAATATGGCCCAGTATTTACAACACCTCTAGGACAGTGAAGTGTGGTTCAATTTAATTTTGCAGACTTCAGTAGCCCTACGTAATGACAGTGAGTCCCTCTCAATAGCTAACGCTTCCTAATGCAGAAGTAACCTGTACAAACAAAATCACATAATGGGGAGTTATGTCAGCCTGAGGCTGATTGCAAAGATAACTGGCTGATGTGGGGGAAGGATGCAGGGAATAAAAATTATCTGTTCCTAGACAGACCTTGTGGGAAAAGAAAAGTGGAGAGGGAGCAATCGGGAGGGAGGGGGAAACCCTGTCGGTTGTGCAACTGCTTGTCTGAAAAGCTGCATTTGTAAATATAGACAGAATCACATTCCAAGTCTCTCTGACTTAAGTGCAGTTTTGATGCATGAATTATCGTTTACAATCACATTTTTCAGCCTCCTTAAAAATTGATTATTTTCAAAACAAAAATAGTAGAGCTGATTGAAACGTGGAATTTCCTGAAGAACAGGGGAAAAAATAATTTAAAAAAATTCATTCCTACTCAGAACAAAACATTGAAATTTCAAAGTTTCCCATGAAAGGAAATCTCTCCCATCTCCCCAAAACATCTGTAGACAAAACATTTTGATAGAATTGAATCAGTATTTTCAAATGGCAAAATGTTCCCTCAGAAAATTTCCAACCAGATCTACGAAACAGTACATAGAATTAGTCAAATGCGTAGGTATAGCTTGACTTGTATATTTGCGGGGGGGTGGGGGGGGCAGCTCCAGTCAGGCCAACTGCCTGAGCCTTGCAGTTTTGGGGGCGCCCCTCCCTGACCACCCCAAACTACACCCATGGTCAAATGATATTACTTAAATAATAGAAAAAGCATCTTCTATGTACAGCGCCTAGCCCAGTGGGGTCCTGGTCCATGACTAGGCCTCCTACATGTTATGATGATAATAAAAAAAATAAAATCATAATGGCCTGGATTGACCAGTGCTTCACTCCTGTTTTACACCCAAAAAAACCTCCACATGACTCCAGTCAGTTCAATTTGGATATTTTTTCCTAGCTCTGTCCTGTGTCATTTCACCTTTGGCTCCTTTTGTTCATCTTTCCTCCCTTCCTGAATGAATTCAGCACCCTCTTACCCTTCATTCCAAAAGCTATGTAGCCTGATGCATCTATGTACACCGCTACCCCGATATAACGCTGTCCTCGGGAGCCAAAAAATCTTACCGCATTATAGGTGAAACCACGTTATATCGAACTTGCTTTGATCCGCCGGAGTGCGCAGCCCCGCCCCCCCCCCCGGAGCACTGCTTTACCGCGTTATATCCGAATTCGTGTTATATTGGGTCGCGTTATATCGGGGTAGAGGTGTATTATACTCTCTCTTATTTTAAACACACATTGATAGTTTCATCTCTGTGTTTGTACAGCACCTAGCGCAAGGGGGCTAATCCTGACTGGGGTCTTTGGATGCTACATAAGATAAATATTGGCTGCAACACACATTTTTATAATATGTGTACACAGAGAGAGAGAGAGAAATATGTAGCATACTCCCAATTATCTGAATAGCATGGAAGACAGATTTCATTTGGATACAACAGGAGTTTGAATAATTGAGAGGGCAGAAGCCATTCAGCAGTGAGGTGGGCTTCCCAGCAGACGGGTGCGCGTCCTCCTCCTCTGCCTCACTTCTCCTGGCCAGGGGTCTCTGTTGGGCTGCAAAGGGACTCCAGAAGGCTTCCTGCACTGTTGCAGGGCCGATGACATCCAATCCCTGCAGGCGTAAGGTGCAGGGCAAAGCAGAGATTCCCTGGCTGGACTCTGCCCTGCCCCACTGCAGGCTTCCCTGGACCCCACACCTGCAGGGGTCTGGTGTCACCAGTCCTGCAGCAGCACAGGGAGCCTTTTGAAGCTCTGCTACCTCACTCTCCTGACAGTAGGGCTGCAGAGAGCTCCCTGCACTGCCACAGCAGTCATTCAGCAGTAGGATGGCCGCCTCCCTAGCACCCAGGAGCTCCTCCTCCTCATAGCCTTGGCCGGGGGTCTCTGCTCTATTATCCAAACCTCCACATTATCCAACTCCCTTCCTTGTCTCCCAGTATGAGATATATGCTGCAGAGGACATGTATCTCATGCTGGGGGACAAGGAAGGGAATTGGATAATGAACAGGTTCAGATAATAGGGTTTCAGATAAATGGGTGTATGCTGTGTAGGTACACACACATTTTATTTTTCATATATGTAACATCCATCCATCCATCCAAACATATGGATAAGCAAACCGTCAATAAAAACCGATTATTTATTTTAAGATTAATATACCACTCGACTGACCACCTCAAGGTCTGCTATTTGAACTAATTTACCCTCGTGATCAAATGAAATACTAATAAGATTTTAGAATAGTGGCGTGTTACCATACATCTAAAAATAATAAAGACCCAAATAGCATAAAGCACTGGCGCTAAGTGATATAGGGAAGTGAAATACACCATTTAAGAAATAATATTACCTTCAGCATGGGACACCAGCCTAGTCAGTGTAGTCATTAATCAACATTTGTCACTACAGTAAAAAAAAAAAAATAGTGGTGATTATTTTTGTAAAGTATTTCCACTCATGCTGCCTTTGAGCTTCCTATATGAGGAACTCTCCAATACCCTCTAAGTTACCCATGTTCATCCTAACACAGGAACTCTTTATTTCTTCATAAACAAAGACACAACTTCTTTTTATGAAATCATAAGCCCATACTTATAAGAGCTAAAACGGAATTGCTCTCGGAAAGCTGGGTCATCAGCTAGTACACGTGACTACATGGGTTTTGTTTTTTTTTGCAAGAGCCCGGTGCAGATGCACTCATGGGAGTCTGGCAATGGACCATTACCTTGATTTGGATACCCAGTGAGAAGACACTTAGATGGGAACTGAAGTGCATTGAAGCATCATAACTCAAAGCTTCCAAAAGGAAATAAATTAGAGCCAATACTAACATGAAAGCAGCATGCACAGTAACACATTTTCAAGTCTGAAAGAAAAATATAACTAGCGAGGACGGCAAATGACTGCAGACAGAGAGATGGCTGCTGAGAAAACTGAGGTGTTCTAGGGGAAGACAATGAAAAGAATAGCCAGGAACTAGATTGAGAACACCAACTTAAATGAAAAAAAGCAAGCGAGTGACAGAATTGGCAATAGAATCCAAGAATAGAGCCTGCTAGAAAATGGGTTCCCCTCCCTCCCACCCCCGTCCCGCCCAGAAAATGTCACCATTTCTGTGAACAACCAAAACTGAAATTTTTCCATTCAGAAATGTTGCCATGTCTCATGGGAGTTCTAATTCAAATGCCTCATGCTCCCATTGTCCTTTCTAAGGACTCCCTGGCTGGACTACATCTCCCATGATGCACCAGAGTTTTCCTTCCTGGTAAGGGGAGATGGTTGCAGCGTAGGAGTTGATGAGCATGGTGCATCATAGGAGATGTAATCCTGCTGGGGAACCAGACCCATGGAGGAAAATGGGGACAAGAGGAAACCAAATTACAACTCCCAACACCATACCACACTCAATTAAAATATTTTGGGAGACTTTTTTAAAAAATGAGAAATTAAATTTCCCTGGGAAAGCAAACACACACATCAATCGAACATCCAATTTACTTCCAAAAAAAGTTTCAACTGAAAGTTTTCAACTAGCCCTACTGAAGCTCTGACCACTAGATATGCTACTTCACACAGAGAAAAATATGGGAAAAAAACCTACAGAGACCATATATAATGGTAGCTAGAAGTAAACAAAACTTTCTGAAATTTAATTTTTTTAAATTAAAATTTCAGAAAAGTTTTCCACTGAATTTTCAACTTTTAGAAACTACAAACCAGACGTCCTAGCCAAAGTCTTGACGCCTGACCCAAGTAGATGCAAAGCAACCTCAGCTCCTCTTGGTTTCCCATCCCCTACCAGTAAGGAGACTGGGCCTTAATAAAGCATCAGTTCTTATTTCTATAGCACATTAAAGATGTAAAGCACTATGTAAGTCAAAGGCCCACTGTGCCAATGGCTCGTTAGGGTGACAAGGTTAAGGCACATCAGTTTCATAGCCAATGGTATGCAAGAGAGTGATGTGGTCAGCATCATGTTCAGCTATCTTTGACTGTCCTAACCCAATAAATCAGGTACCCATTTTACAGTTGGGTGAACTGGAGGTGGCTTTTCAGTATGAGATCAAGTGATACGCACAACCTTCAGGATTGTAGTCGAGCGTCTTAATCACTCAGCCACTGCCGCTCATGCAGTTTAAGTTTTATTATCATTAAAAAGGCTTCCAGAATTTAAAAGGCCAACATTTTGTATTACGTATACATCTTAAAACATAGTTAATGTACCAAGCACTAAGGATGATTCAGTGTAGAAGGCACCCTCTTCGCAAAGTGAAAAATGCTAAAGAGAACAATGGAAAAGACAGACAAAAAGTAAGGAACACATGCCTGCTTTTGCGTATGCCCAGTCATAGGAACACAACCCTTGTTATATGCCTGCAAGGCAAAGCTGCATTAGCATAAACCCGATCTTAATGTGCACACAGAGATCCAATGTTTGCAGGCAGGGCAGAGTTGCACAAACACAATCATGGATCTGCATGTGGATAAAACATCCAGTGTACATAGGCATAGGTGTATATGAATTATGCTTGACTTGTGTATGTATGTTGTGGACTGTGCGTGGCTAGGGAAGGGTGTGCCTCTTTGGAAACTTGAGTCATGGATTATTGTCACCGAGTCAAAGAGAGAGGGGAAAGAAAAGCATGTGATAACTATAGAGATGGGGCCATCTCTGGGAATTGCAAGAACTGTCAGTGCAGTTCCCCTAATGGTGATAATGTGGCATTAGTTAACACACTGAAACTCACTTGACATTTTGGGTGACAGAGAAAAGAGGGTTTTGGACGCAAGAATTAGAGGATTATTGTATTGATCCCTACATTAGACTCATTGTACTACAAATGCTCCCCATAAAAAAATCCTTAATGGGGTGAAATAAGCCAAGTTACTATTCAGAATATGCCAAGAAGTACAAATGAGCTAAAAAGAGTTCAATAAAATGCTGTCTAAATACCAAATTCTTGGAGTCGGCATCTGACTAGAGGGCATGCTTATCTACTAGTTCAAATGCTATACTCATTGTATGCTAGCTGTATAAATACCAACCCTCCTTAAAGTGAAGCTTTTGGGAAGGGCATCAGGGCTAAATCCAGCTCCCATTGACTTCAATAGGAGGATACAATTTCAAGTGAGTAAAGGACAATATCATCAGAAACCTAATGGGGCAAGATCTGATCCATGATAATCAGAGGGAGTTTGGCGATTGACTTCAGTGGGCATAAAATCCAAGTTTATAAAAATACTAATGTGCGCACACAGTTAAGCTATTGAATCAGAGCAAAAGATGGCACAACATCTGTTGAGTTTTACACTGCATAGTGTGGAAGCCTTGGAATTCCAAGACTTAATGCAAATAGAGATTTGAGAATGTTTGTTGTACTAGTAGTACAAAAGGGGGGGTTATGGAAGCAGAGAAAGAACTGACAGGAAGGGAATGCAATGCATGACAGTTCGTTAGCAAGAGTCAGGCTAACTGTAACCCTAATAACGCGAGATTTGTAGAAGCGAGGATTGTGTGAGGCGAGTGGGAAAGAACTGTGTGAGAAGTTGTTGCGACCTTGTGTAGATAATGTGTAGAAAATATTGTATGTAGACTAGAGTCAAAACAAGTGAGAAAAATAAGATATCAAGATGGCCTATGTATAAACAAAATGCAGCTGTTGCTTATTATTGTCTGTAACAAAAGGTATAAATGCTGCTGTAATTGTTTACCTGTTGAGAGACCTGTTCAGCTCTCTCCCTCCACGCAATTGCTAGAGATAATAAAGTATCTGATTTGCTGCACCCAACCAAAAGAGTGAGAACTCTGTTATTCTCCGACAACTGTGAAGGCCCATCGGGCTAGATTGCAATGCCTTTGCTCACCACCCTGCAATCCCACTCAACTGCACAGGGCTATGTTGCAGATTAAATTATTACTCAAACAAGTGCACTCTGATCCACAATCCAGTTCCATAACAACTCAGATCATCTCAGCTTCAAAACACACATACAGACACAGAGGCACAGGGTCGCTGACTTCCCTGAAAGCGGTTTAGTTGTTCTGTGTATGGAAAGATCAAGAAGCCCCAATACTGAAAAGGGAGTGGAGAGCATACCCCAGAGCTATCCATCATCAGGCAGAACTCTCTGTTAGCATATAAGAATATTTGGTAGAGAGGGGTTTAGTTGCAGATCCACCAGACATCCCCACTCTGTAAGGGATACAGGAGTGCGTGTGAGGCTGAAATAAGGCTCACTATGCTAGTGGCTTCCAGGAGGAACCTTCCTCTACAATCCCTTCAGACCTCCCCAGCTCATACACTGTCTGAGCCAAAGCGAGTCTTTCCCTTCACTTCAGTGGGTGTTGGATCAGGTCTTGACTTAGGTCACAAGCTGGTCTTGCATGTATTGTACCACATGCTGGTTAACAACATAAGAGGGTTCCATGTTCCTAAAATTAAACTGGCTTTTCATTAAAAACTATTTTCAGGGAACTGACAACTGGAGCTAGCATTCTAGCCATGTGTATACAGACTAGCTTCCTGATGCTTCTTCCAAACTCTTGCCTCCTGCAACCCATGCTCCTCCCTTCACGCTCCATGTAGGTTGCCGCAGCTGGGGAAAAGATATGCCCCTTTACTTCCCATGGGAAAGAATCTCTTATAAATCAGAGCCCCAGACAATCTGATTGGATACAGATGAAGCCAGCAGAACTCAGGTTACATTCATACTTTATCCTAAACTCATGTGGCAGGGCTGATATGAGGTGAAGAGGACAAAGCTAAAGGAAGAGAAGCGGCTTCTTATATTGGAACGGCTTTGATTCCGCAGGTTTTCTGATGGAGCCTAGAGGCTTTTAAAATGTAGCTTGCGAAAGGATTTATTTCTTATGATAATCCCAAATGTTTTTTTCCTTATTCTCTTCTTTGAGAAATATAAATTAGTCTGATGATCAATTTTGTAATTTGCAGCTGTCAAATAGCTTTGAAGCAATTTAGTGATTTGTATACTTCACTTCGCACCCCTTCACTGATGGCAGGAGATGATATAAAGAATATTGAGTCTTAATAATCTATTCATTCCCCTGATCAAAGTGAGGGAATTAGAATCACAAATCTCTTTTCAATGTTAATTACTTTTAAAACAAAAGCAAAAACCTATTTTTCTGTTGGGACCCTTCAATTCTATTCTTGTGTTGTAGTCAAATAAGAAAAGCTGACAAACCAAGGTCCAATCCTGAGAAATACCGAGAGCCCTCTCTTACCACTAATTTCAACAGAAGTTAAACGTACTAAATGGCTTTCATGGTTTGTCTAATCCAGGGGTCGGCAACCTTTCAGAAGTGGTGTGCCGAGTCTTCATTTGTTCACTCTAATTTAAGGTTTCGCGTGCCAATAATACATTTTAACCTTTTTAGAAGGTCTCTTTCTATAAGTCTATAATATATAACTAAACTATTGTTGTATGTAAAGTAAATAAGGTTTTAAAAATGTTTAAGAAGCTTCATTTAAAATTAAATTAAAATGCAGAGCCCCCTGGACTGGTGGCCAGGACCTGGGCAGTGTGAGTGCCACTGAAAATCAGCTCGCGTGCCATAGGTTGCCTACCCCTGGTCTAATCATTAATCCATAACACCACCACCAAGCTTTTACCTAGTGCTTTTCATCAGCAGATCTCAAAGTGCTTTAGAAAAGAAATCAGTATAATTACCACCGTTTTACAGAGGAACAGGGCATAGGGGCAGAGCCAGGAAGAGAATTCAGGTCTCCTATGACTCAGTCCAGTTTCTATCCACCAGCCTTCAGTGTCTCTCATTGGCTGCAAAGATGTTATTCATGTGCATAAAGTTAAGCATGTACTTAAGTATTTGCAGGATCAGCACTTTATTTTGCTGCCAACTAGCTTAAGGCCCTTTGTGGAAGGTGCTGAACGGACATATAGTAAGTGACAACCCTTGCCTCAAAGAGCTCACAATGCAATGGTTTCTAAGCAGCAGCACATGTATTTAATTTCCTAGTGGTTTTGTTGTCCAATCCTTGGCAGGTGGGGGTGGGAGGAGTTTTCTGCCGAAAAATAGAAATATTTTCATATAGAAAACATTTTAGAGAAAGGCCGAGGATGGGTGAATATGAAAATAATTTAATTACAAATAAACGTGGGGCCAACCCCTTTATACTACCATAAGCAGGTGCTGAATTATACCAGGTGCACGGTAACAGCCACCTCACAGGGGATAATTAGATGGTGCTTGAATAGCTGTTCTGAAAATAGAGAGCTCCAAGGTGGTTTTGGTTTTAAAAATGCTTACTCAAAATCCTAATGCAATGAATTTAAACCTGGATGATGTAACACCATCAGAGAGAGACAGAGAAAGACAGTACAGAAACATCCTATCACTATGGGACCCTATTCCCTGATTCTAGCCTCCAAGCACTACAGCAAGAGACTACTGATTCAGTTTGGGCTCTTTTTTACTGTTAGTCCACAAGACTACATCCATTTTTGAAACAGGAAGGAGGGAGCATGGAAGCCATGTTTGAAACATGAAGTGATCCTTGCCTGGAATCATAAGTGGTTTAGTATTTATACCCAAGCATCTTCTGTAAGGCTTCCTTGACAAAAAAAAACAACAACCCAAATGCTGGAATATCTGCTCCCCCGATTATATTTTATTCATCTGCATTAAGTGACTAGCTTCTGGCATCATATCGTAGAAGTTTGTAATGGCAAACTCTTAATAGATCACGTAGTTCCATCCTTGTTAATAATTTAATCTCTCTTCTTAAAACAAACATTTGCTTTACATGCATGCTGTGTACTAGTAGCTTACTTGTGGCTTTGTGCCATTTATTGTTTTCTTGCTGCACACTCCGGTTACTATAAAAATAAAATACACTGCAGTCTCCTGCCAGGGGAGGATTGTTCCCTATAGGACATTATACAGCATTCCTTCCAAACTAGTTTTAAACATTTCAAGCAATGGGGCTCCTGCTTTTTCCCTTAGGAGTCTGTCACACAGCTTACATAGCTTTAAAGACAGTTTTATTTCTGACTATGGCCCAAGTATGCCAAATTTCAGCCAACAATGAGTTTTTATGGCTAATCTATAGGCCCCAGAAAATAGGAATTTCGAAGGGAAGCATCGACAGGACATTAACTGCAGTGACACAAATGCATGTCTGTAATATTTTCAGACTGGGTAAAATCTGATATAATCTACGATTTACTGAAGTATCCAGGTGCATTGTGCAAAATGGCCTGTCAAAGTAGATCTTTGTGGTGGTGAGTTATCTCCATTTTAAAGGGAAACGGCAACTCGGTAAAGCATCATTACTACTTAAAAGCATAATATGATTAATATCAATTCATTCCTGCAAAAGAAAAACAGACACCCAGAAGCATTAGCTTTACTTTACTGTCTGTAGTGCCTGTTGAGAAATATAGTTATGTAACATTGGGGGCGGGGGGAATAAATCAGTGTGCCCTTCTGCTATTGTATTTGTTTATCAGGTTCTTGGTCCAAGAAGAGAAGCTTTGTTCTGGACGTCTTCTTTTTTATTTTGTGTTATTAATGGCATTATGAAAGGCGCATTGTGAGGCTTTGGGTATTAGTAAACTGAACTCTTGGGCTTTCTTCACAGATAAACACTTCACTTATCCCTCAGCACATGAAAATGTACCCAGAGATCACAGCACTTGTGCAGTGACCTTTGCTCAGACATGAAACGGCATCACTCCTCATATGGAATAAAGGGGTCTGGGAAGATTTAGACTCTGTGGGGCTTGGATCGAAAGGAGCTTTTAAAGAGATTCAGAATAAATTAAAAGCTTTCTGGTATTATTTTCCTATGTAAATATTAAACATGATAGAAAAACAAAATGATAACACACAAAGCAGATTAATATGATTGATGGTACACTAAATAATTTTCAAATATACAGGATTTTCAAGAAGGGGTAATACATGGTATATGTGCGTTATTGGATATCTATACTACATATGGCCCCAATCCAACAACGAGCTGAAATTCTGCAGATCCATCTGTCTGTATGGATCCTCACTGAAGTCAATGGGGCTCTGTGGAGGTATTTATTGCATGGAGCTTATTTCAGAATCAGGGACGATATTTGCTTGGGGTACCGGGACCAAAGAATACTGCTGAGAATGTAACTATTCCCATTGTGACAGGTTTCAGAGTGGTAGCCGTGTTAGTCTGTATAAGCAAAAAGAACAAGGAGTACTTGTGGCACCTTAGAGACTAACCAATTTATTTGGGCATAAGCTTTTGTGGGCTAAAACCCACTTCATCTGATGCATGGAGTGGAAAATACAGTAGGAAGATACGTACATACAGAGAACATGAAAAGAGGGGGGTTGCCTTACCAGCTCTAACGAGACAAATCAATTAAAATGGGCTATTATCATGCTAATTTCCACCCCTACTGTTACTCACACCTTCTTGTTAACTGTTTGAAATGGGCCATCCTGATTACCACTACAAAAGTGATTTTTCCTCCTACTGATAATAGCCCACTTTAATTGATTTGTCTCAGAGTTGGTAAGGCAACCCCCATCTTTTCATGTTCTCTCTGTGCGTGTGTATGTATTATATCTATCTATCTATCTATCTATCTTCCTACTGTATTTTCCACTCCATGCATCTGATGAAGTGGGTTCTAGCCCACGAAAGCTTATGCCCAAATACATTTGTTAGTCTCTAAGGTGCCACAAGGACTCCTCGTTCTTATTCCCATTGTGAAGAGCATCACAGCTCCACGCAGCATCATGTGAGAAGAACGAAGGATTTCAGACTCCCAGGCTACCAAAGCAAGTGCCTGTCACCTATGCTAAATTCACGGAAGAATCCGTATTTATTAAAATAAACTTAGTCTTAGTTTGTGTATTATTGCAGGTTGGGTTGCCACAGTATCACAGAGAAGTGTCTGATCTGCATAGAGCACCTGCAGCTAATGGATAAGTAACTAATTAAAAGTGGTCTCTCTGAAATTAAATATGCTTATGGGGATAAATGGGAATTTTCATCTTCGTTACGGGTTTGTGCCTTTGTGAAATGAAGAACCTCCACTGCCACTGAAGCCAAAGAGGAATAGGCCCAGGTACCCATCACTTACCAAGGGCAGGCCTTATTTTGTATGCTTGGTTGTTTAAGGAGGCAGAAAGCACGGCCTTGTGGTTAAAGCACTAAAATGGAAATCAGGAGATCTGGCTTCGATTTCCAGCTATGTAACAGACTTCTTGTGTGATCTTAAGCAAGTCCGTTTCTCCGTGCCTCAGTTTCCCATCCATAAAATGGGGATATTAATATTTCAGTTGCCTCAGCCTTTGTCTGTCTTGTTTATTTAGAGTCTCTTACTAAGTGCATGTACAGCACCTAGCACAATAAGGCCCTGACCTAGTTGTCATACAAATAATAAAACAAAACCAAGACAGACCCATTGCTGCAAAACACTGATCATTGCTTTGAGAAACTTGGCACTCAACTCCATCTAAAAATCAATGGGCTCTGAATGCTATCCAGCATCTCCAAAGACTAACCTTTGGTATTGCATGAGCATTTGAAAAAAAGAAAAAAAAATCATAGTGAGCCATCTTCTATCAGCAAGGGGGATGGAAGTAAAAGGCCAGGTACTTAGAGGTCTTTTTCTGCTTCTAATTTCTTTTGATTCTCAGTTGAAATGATTTTTAAAGCAAGCATCTGAGAAACAACATTTTTCAAGAAGCTATACCTTGAAGATGGAAACGTCCCAATGAAACCTGTCATATTATGTTTCTTCTCAGAGTCCATACGTTTTCTTAAAAACAACAACAAAAAACAAAACAAAGAATGGTATTTGAGGGAGACAATATTCAATTTTGAAGTCTCAATGGCAGACTAAGAAGAAATGTTTTTAAAGCTATAGCTCAGATTTGTGTTTCCTTGATAAAAATAGGTTTATTTTATCTCAACTACAATGTTATAGGCGATTTAGTACTTAATGTAGAATGTCAGCTTTGTTAGTGTGGGGAAAAAATAGAGAATCCAAGTTGTTTCTTTTAGTCATTTACAGTGCATATACTCAGATTTTCCTTATTAAAAAAAATTCACCAGAATTCTTAGACTGCGGGACAAAAAAATTGGCATAATATATCATTGAAGTCTGCTCAGGAAAGGCTGTTTTTTAAAATATCTAAATAGCAAGACAGATCTAGCTCTATATTTTATGAAAAAGCTTTCTGAATTCAGTGCAAGGTCTGAACGTTGTGCAGTAAATAATACATATGCTGAAATACTAACTACATGAGCTTATCATTTTTGCATAGGAACCCTGCCTCATTAAGTACACAGGATGGGTAATGCTCACTGAATGGGTGGCTATTCAATATTTCTTGTTATCCTCATCATTAAATGGGCTTTTCTACGGTGTTGTCATCATAGTATCCAAGTGCTTTACAAGTGTTTATGCAACATCCCTGTGAGGTGAGGTGATATAATCCCCATTTTACACATGGGGAACTGAGGCACAGAAAGATTAAGGCCCAAAAATGCCAACTAATTTTGGGTGTCCAATTCAAGAGGATTAGGGCCTGATTTTTCAGAAGTACTTACTGCATTTTATTGTATTTCATATGTTCAGAGCAGAGCTCCCAGTGAGTTCAGTTGCAGTTGAGAGTGGTCAGAAAAATCAAACCCCAGGTATTTTTAAATCAAGATTGGACTTTTTCTAAAACATATACTTAACTTCAAACAAGAATTATTTCAGGGAAGTTCTATGGCCTGCAACATACAGGAGGTTATCTAGTCCTGGAACAGATGAATTTCTGGATCTCAAGTTGGATACCCAGAAAATGAGGAACATGTGGTGGTCATCTGTGCAAGTTTTGGTTCACATAAATTGCCTAGCATCATACAGGCAGAGGCAGGAACAGAATCCAGTACTCCAGAGTGCCTTAACCATGAGACCATCCGTTCTCTTCCTGCAGTTCCCTGTCAATATTACACACCTTCCAGACTTTTGCAACAAATGAGACAGGAGTTCTACACATAACTGCCTTCTTCACTGCACACCCTGATCCATCCCCAGAGCAGGTCCACCCTGTGCACAGACTGAGTCAGGAGTCCCGTGGAAGAAAAATTGCATGGATCATGTATTTAAAGACTAGGAGTACTTGTGGCACCCTAGAGACTAACAAATTTTTTGTAGCATAAGCTTTCGTGGGCTACAGCTCACTTCATTGGATGCATGTAGTGGAAAATACAGAAGGAAGATATATATATACACACACACACAAAACAATGGGTGTTACCATACACATTATAACAACAGCTCACCTTAACTGATCACTCTCCTTATAATGTGTATGGTAACACCCATTGTTTCATGTGTGTGTATATATATATATATATATATATCTTCCTTCTGTATTTTCCACTACATGTATCCGATGAAGTGGGCTGTAGCCCACGAAAGCTTATGCTACAATAAATTTGTTAGTCTCTAAGGTGCCACCAGTACTCCTATTCTTTTTGCAGATACAGACTAACACGGCTGCGACTCTGAAACCTGTATTTAAAGACTGTATCATAACACCTACGCACAAGGGGGTCAGATTAAAGTTGTACATGCAGCCTTAATGCTGGCATTGCATAACTTTTGAGTGCTTAAATTTGCAACCCGTGTGCTTCTTCTAATTAAGGTTTGTTTTTTTTAACAAAATGGNGGGCTGTAGCCCACGAAAGCTTATGCTACAATAAATTTGTTAGTCTCTAAGGTGCCACCAGGACTCCTATTCTTTTTGCAGATACAGACTAACACGGCTACTACTCTGAAACCTGTATTTAAAGACTGTATCATAACACCTACGCACAAGGGGGTCAGATTAAAGTTGTACATGCAGCCTTAATGCTGGCATTGCATAACTTTTGAGTGCTTAAATTTGCAAACTGTGTGCTTCTTCTAATTAAGGGTGTTTTTTTTTTTTAACAAAATGACAATGGACCTTGACAAATATTTGAAGGATGTATCAAGGTAGAAGTTCAATTATTTAGCATGGCATAAAGAGTTATAGCTGTGAATCTATGTTTAAAAGAATACTGACATCTTTTTCATGATTTAATTCTTCCTTTCCCTTTTCTTTAAACTTTGAGGGGATTATCACTGTAAAGTGTAAGTCAGTTTTGTTACTAAAGTTTTCCTTCTCTTTTTGGTGCTAGCACTGCTTTACTATTGTATAGATGCCTGAGAGTGCTGTGAACAATGGCCCATTATATCATGACTTTGAATGCAGGGGCAGCTAGCAATGGCATATAGTTAGAAGTAAAAAGATCATTGAAACTTTTTTTTTAAAAAAAAAGAAAGAATGAGTGAAGCACATAACTCTCCAAAATGATACTGTTCTTCTCTGTTACAAGAGCATATGATTCTGTGACCGGGTATTCTGTTCACTACCAGCAAGGTTGTCATCTGAGAAGAAGTTTTCTCTCAGGCTTTACAACCTGCTGACACCAGGCACAGTAGATGCATGCCAGGACCCCACTGACACTTAGCATCCTCTCACCTGCTGCCTCTCCAGCTTTCTAATGCCCTTTCGTTGTCAAAGGCCATCACAGAGGTGTGGTGTTGAGGGAAGTAAAAGCCGTCCAGGCAGATGGTGGAGAAAAGTTAATTGATCCATTGGGGCAGATAATGAGCTAGCCTCAGTGTGGGGAATACAAGGAAGTGTAGAGTTAGTTCTATGGTAAAATGGCATTAGCTGCGGAGGAGTTTTCCCGTTTGTATATTTCCTATCATTTCAGTGTATTTCACAACGTGTATCCAAAGAGCAGTTTAAAGACTTCACATGCACTTAAGGTGCTTTAGTTCCTAGATTTCTCATGGGAGAAGAATGGAGGGCGTTTTAAGTGCAACTACCTTTTTTGGCGCCAAAAACAGAGTCATAAAAACGGCCATACTGGGTCAGACCAAAAGTCCATCTAGCCCAGTATCCTGTCTTCTGACAGTGGCCAATGCCAGGTGCTCCAGAGGGAATGAACAGAACAGGTAATCATCAAGTGATCCATCCCCTGTCACCCAATTCCCAGCTTCTGGCAAACAGAGGCTTTACTATTGTATAGATGCCTGTGAGTGCTGTGAACAATGGCCCGTTATCATATCATGACTTTGAATGCAGGGGCAGCTAGCAATGGCATATAGTTAGGAGTAAAAAGATCATTGAAACTTTTTTAAGAAAGAAAGAATAAGTGAAGCACATAGGGATGCCATCCCTGCCCATCCTGGCTACTGGGCACTGAGTCTTTGAATCCAAGAGCAAATGGTCTCTCCTCTTTCCCCCAAAAAGCCCGTGTTAAGAGGAAAAAGAACAGGAGTACTTGTGGCACCTTAGAGAATAACACATTTATTTGAGCATAAGCTTTCGTGGGCTACCGCCCACTTCATCAGATACATAGAATGGAACATACAGTAAGAAGAGATATATACATACAGAGAACATGAAAAGGTGGAAGTTGCCATACCAACTGTAAGAGGCTAATTAATTAAGATGAGCTATTATCAGCAGGAGAAAAAAAAAAAACTTTTGAAGTGATAATCAAGATGGCCCATTCCGGACAGTTGACAAGAAGGTGTGAGGATACTTAACATGGGGCAATAGATTCAATTTATGTAATGACCTAGCCACACAAGCCCAAGTTAATGGTATCTAGTTTGTTAAGAGGAAATGCTTTTCTGCATTTCTTTGCTGTCAGTGTCAGGCAGGAGCTAGAGAACACTTGGGCTCAGGAAAAAGGCTGTTTAGCACTGGGAAGAGAAGTGACCCAGCTGTGCTAAACATAGGGACTATCTGTGTGGTCTTGGCAATTGGGCATTTAAAGGTTGAGATTCTCAGACCGTTTGGCTGGAATGTGGTGAGACAGACCCTTTGGGCCACAGAATAAAACTCATCTCTTGCAAGCACCGAGTGCTCACTGTGCACCACAATCTGGATTAGTCTGAATACACATCAGATATGCACCCCCGTGAGTTCATTTCAGTCCTCAGTGATCACCACTGCAAGTGTAACCGCTAAGAGAGGATGGCATTAAGTAGATGCAAGAGGAAATTCAGATCTCAGCGACCGTGAAGACAGAGGAAGGAAGGTTCTGGTATTTCACACACAAACAATTCTGAATTTATTGGGGGGCTACCCATTAAAAGGTGCATATTGCAGATGCCAAGAAAATACTGGAATCATGCAGACATAGTGAAACCCCTTCACCCTCCATACTAATGTTGCCATTCTTTCAACCTGTGTAAACACAAATATTCATACAAAGGGTTCCTTCTCCTCCATATCCTGCACTGTTGGGAAGCAGAGCTGTTGCAGACAGTTCCTGATAAGGCAGATGCAGGGAGAATGACTCATCTGGGGGCCATTTGGAGGCAGCCCGGTGAGCTGAACTCCTTATTGCTGTTCACAAGAGAAGCAGAGGGTGCTATCCCCACTGTCCTGCCAGCAGACGCAGAAGTAGAGTAGGGGTCTAGCCAAGACCTCAAACTGCCAGGCTTGTAAAAAGCTGAGGAGTGCTGCCAGGATCATTAAAAGCAAGCGCTTTGGTTAGGACCTCATGTCATCCCCACTGAAATCAGTGGCAGTCTCTTGATTTAAGTGGCAGTTCGACTGAGCAAATAGGGCCTAATTCAAAGCCCACTGGAGAAAACAGGAAGACTCCCATTGACTTCATTTAGCTTTGGATCAGCCCCCTTAATGCTCTCCATGGTCACTATGTATTTTCCCTTCCCCACCGCGAACAAGCCAAAACAAACTCCCAAACAGAGACAACTCAAGAATTCCTTACAAATAAGGAAAGTTAACTTGGTTATTTCACTTCTCTTGGAACCAAGATGCTGACTGCTGTAATTATACTGGAAGGCAGTAGAGTCGATGTATTATCAGAGCTGCTAAAAATATGGGGAGGAGGATATACTCATTGCAAGAGAATTGTGCAATGCAGTATACTGCTGCAGGTGTTGCTGAGCAGCTTAGGTTTTTAAAAAAATATTAATTCTGGTACATTTTGTTTCACGAAGTGGGAACTTTTATGCTTTGCCTCTGACAATTGGCACTAACTTTCGTTTAAAGCAGAAGTCACACACATATATTTTTAAATCCACTCGAATTAGTTCTCAGACAGTTCCTATAGAATTTCATGGAGATGAAGCCTTTTAAGGATTCTGGAGAAGCTTAATAGCATTCTATACCCTAAATCTTGTGGATTTTATTATTCAAACCAAAGCCTTTCCTACAGAATTTCATAGCTAATGAAATCCTTGCTACAGAATTCTATAGGCTTAGAATTGTATAGGATCCTTGTGACAGAATACTATATCAGGGATTTAGGCTAGGATTCACAAGGGAACCTAAGTGAGTTAGATGTCTAAATCTCTTCGGCCCCCTTTGTGAATTCTAGCTGGAATTCTCTATGTTGGTTTAAAAATCCTATAGAAAGGTTCCCATTGGCTGGAGAACCTTGTCAAAGCCTTTGATACACCTCACCCACCCACCCTGCAGTAGCACTTGAACTGTGAAGTGAATGCTGCCCCTAGAGAATTGAACGACCCCATATTCCGTGCTATAAATAGAAGTTTGTGGAGGTGCTGCTTCAAACAATGGAATTAGAGAAAGGCCAAGTGCACAGATGATTTCGTAGGCGATATTCACTCACATAGTGGTGTGAACACAATAGCTGAATTTTCCCCTCTGCTCTGAATTTCTGTCCGGTGAAAAAGATATGAAAGACCCCGCAGAGTTCACTCACAAGATGTGCACCATGCTAGAGCACAGGGCCAACACACCGTCCAAGCTTCAGGCTTGGCTTCCCTTGGAGGAGGTTCTTAGCGCCTGTTCTTACAAGCTGCTAACCACCCTCAACTCCCAGTGGGGTCAATGGGTGATGAGAGCACACGTTAACTCACGTGAACAGGGCCTTATCGAGCATATGCATAGATGTCCGCCATGCATGATGCATCAGACACTCTGGATATAGTATAGACAAACTGTGGCCTAGTGGATGGAGTAGCAGAACACCATTCAGGAAACTTCCGCTCTATTCCTGGTTATCAGGAGCAAGCTCCTTCAGCTGAGCCTGAAGATTAGCCACTTCATCCTCCAGACAAATTATTGGGGTCAGATGGGTTGTGGGAGGACCTCCTATTTGACTGAAGGGAGGAGCAGGACTGCTTTTTAAGCTCAGCAGCAACAACAGGTAACTGGCTACCCAATGCTTATGTCTGGAGCAGTATCGCTCCTGTGCCTGCCTTGCTTCAGCCTTATCCCTGTGTGCTCCAGCCCTGCTTTCCTGCTTGTCCCTGGCTCAGCTTGACTCTGGGTTCCTGACTCTGGTTCTGACCCTTGACTTTGGTTCCTGGCTCCAGCCAATAGGCATGACCGCCCATGCCCCAGTCCTGACACCAGTTTTGCCACAGGCCTGCTAGACAATCTTGAGCAAATCACTTCATCTCTCTGTGCCAGTTTCCCCATCTGCAAAATGGAGATAATGATGCTGACCTCCTTTGTAATGTGCTTTGAGATCTGCTGATGAAAGCAAGGTGTTGTTCTATTTTGGGTTACTAAGACTGCTTGCAAGTTACTTTAAAGCAAGAGACCCCAAAAATGAGACAGAGATTTTGGGTCAGATCGTCAAGTGGAGTCAATTGCCATGATAGTTGCACTGAATGAAGCTACCCCAATTTACACTAGATACGGGACATAGATTTTAAGGCCAGAAAAGACCATTATGATCATCGAGTCTGACCTCCTGGATAACAGCCACAGAATCTCATCTAGTAATTCCTGCATTCAACCCAACAACTTGTGGTTCAACTACAGCAAACATATTTACCAAGACAGCCATTCAGGGCCTTTGAGTTTGGAAGAAGCAGATGAGCATTAAGTACAAGTTTCTGATTCACTTTGAGGACTTCAACGTTGTGCTCATTGTCTTTGGCAGACATGCTGTTGGGAAAACGTTCTCCTCCTCTGCTATAAATCTTCCATGTAGACTTTTAATTAGAGTAGCATGTTTGTTGGCTGAGATAAAGGCAACTGGATGTGCTTTACAGTCTGGGTTATAATCATTTGGATGCACTTACAATAAACATGGTATTTGTATACGAGCCCTCTGCATAAATACAGGGGAAAACATTTTATTGCAATAAAAGTTTCATCATGTTCAATAACATGAATAAAGTACTGTGTTTAGGGAATATCAACAAGTTGGGTATTTGATTTGTGCTTCCTACACATAGCAATGGATGAAGTAGGCATTATTTAAGCAGAAACATGTTGGTTTTCAACTGGCCATTTGCTGGATATAAAGTGACCAGGTAAAATGCTTTTTGTATTATATAGACACGGGAAGAAATGAATTGAAGATAGGCATTTGCAATGGCTTAACCCTTCACTTTACCACACTTTAGCTGATCAGAAGGAAAGAATGGTCCATTTAAAATACAGGAGTAGAAGCCATGAGCTGTCCCCACTGCCCAGATGTAATGTACATGACTTGCCTTTTGGCAGTTAATATGCCTCAGTTTCCCCATTGATAGAAAGGGGATAATTATCTGCCTCACAGAACTACTGTAAGGCTTACTTCATTGCTGTTTGCAGAGCATTTTGAGATTTCCTGATAGAACTTCTCACAACCAAACCTATAGCCACATGAGCCTGACAGTTTGGGGGCTAGAAACATAACCTATATCAGCTTTGTTAAAAATCAAGGCTGTATTTCCCTTGAACAAAATTAAGTCCCTGTGATAACAGAGATAAGAGGACAACAAGTAATATCGAAAGAAACCAAACATGTCACTCCTTTCCTGCAGCACAAAGGGAATTCTAAGACTTCTAATCTTTACTTTTTAAACCTCTAGTCTACATACACTGCACAGCATAAACATGCACGTTTGAAAGTTGCCATGAAAGTGCCTCTTAAAGCTATGCAAGTTATTTTTGGATCCTGCTATTTACCATTTCATACAAGAAAATTAAAACAACCAAATAAAGATAATACAAACACTCAGTCAATACCAACAATAGTGACACTTGTTGCCATCGAATATTACAGAGGCAAAAATTTTACTGTGTTTCTTTTTAACAGCATCTGCCAGATGCATTTAAATTGATGTACCACCTCCATGTTCTGATAAAGCATGGGTGCAGGAGTTAGCTGACATACTGTAGACTGAAAAATCAGTTTGATTATCATGCATTATACATTCTTCTAATTCAGGAACACTTTCCAAAGAGATCAGGGCCAGATTTCCCAAAGCCCTTAGCACCCAGCATTCCCACTGTCATCCTTACGGCCAGATTTTCAAGAGCATTCAGCACTCAAAGTGCAGCCAATGTGCTGAGCAATTGGGAAAATCTGACCCCGTTTGTTCAAAAAGTGCCCAATGCACATTGTTTATCATAAACTTCACTTTCAGGTATTTCCACTCTTCCATAATACAAACCAGCAATTACAATATACCAATATATTGCTTTACTCTCTTTATTCTGTAAAATGACTCCAATTCACAAACCTCTCAGTTTAAAGCATGAGGAACTTGCTGCGGTTTAGATCTAAACCCTTTCCATTAGCAAAGGAAAGCACTTACAAAAAATGCTAGCGATGCTCTGTGGATAGTTCCGAAGGGCAGGATGTGCCGGTTGCTTAAAATCAAACTAGGTCTGAATAAAATAAGCTATTTTCATAGGCCACCACCTGCACCACATTTAAATAAGTTACATTGCCCAGATAGATCTAAAAACTCTGCTTGGCATTTCATTATTCTCCTGTGTATTGGTCCAGGATGAACAAATGTGTTTTGGAATTGGTGTTTCATATGTAAATGTATGGTGACTTTCTTCATTACTGGCAGAGTGAGGGAAAGAAAAGCAGCTGTTGAGGAGACGGTACATGTTGCATTACTTATTCATGTGCAACTGGATGGAAAAAATAGAGAGAGACCTTCCACAGCAAGGAATCAAGTGGATAAAAAGATAAAGGCATAATATATAGCATATGCCAAAGTCGGAGTTTAGCATTACTTAATTGTGTCATCTAGCCTCTAGGTGCATCTTTTGAGAGTTAGATATGGGTATGAGGCGCAAAGTTGGGATTACAGCCGGGCCAGACATTTTTTCTGTCAAAACTATTTTACAACAGACAATTGGGTTTGACAAAGCTATTTTTTTTTTTTTTTTTGTGGGGGAGAGGGCAGACTGTCTGCTTTCCCTGGAAAACTCTGGGTATTTTTGATTTAAAAAAAAAATCAAGCACCCAAATCTCAAAATTTGTCAGCTGAAAACTAATTTTTTTGGATATCCAGATTTTTTATTGAAACTCAGTTTTCCACAGATAATATAGATTTAAACGATTTTTTTCATAATTTTTTCAGCAGAAACGCCCCACCAGCAGCATTTTGAATGTATTTATTTATTTATCAATTCTAGCTTGGCTCTTACCACTGAGAATGCTTGGAATCAGGATTTTGATTTGGCCCAGATACAGACTGTGAGTAAAATCTCTCCTCTATAGAAATCAATGGGAACATGCATCAACTTCAGTAGACTCTGGATTTCACCATACATGTGAATTCCCAATAGCAGGGGCCTGATCATCATTTACTCTATGCCCTTTTAGACAGCCCTACCAGTGCAGGGGAGCCTTCAAATGGATGGATAATATTGCTGGTCAAGAACCCAAATCCCTTTTTATTTAAAAAAAAAAAAAAAAAAAGGTTTCATTTCAAAGGATTTGAAATGAGTCATTTTCCTTATTTAAATAAGGCTGAATTCCCCCAATTTTTCTTTAAAAATAAAATGTTATCAAACAGTTTAACATTCATTTGTAACTGAAAAGTAGATTTATAAGTATATACCAACAAATCCTCATCCTAAAACTTTACCAACACACGGTTAGGATTCTAGTTGTGTTAAATTTGGAAGGTAAGACACGGGAAAGGAGACCTGACAATACTGTGATTATTTCTTGAGCCATCTTCAGCGATGACAAATACTCGAGGGCATGTATTGTATTAGAGAACCTTTGGTAAAGATGGTTCATTTGTTTCCATAGCTTTATTATATACATGCGCAGAGGCAAATGTGCTGCAACTTGCTATGTCAAACTTTCTTAACCCATTTCTCAAGGTTTAAAGATGTTTTTCCTGGAGCAGGTCAACTCTTCTAATTAAGGACAAAAAGCAAACCACAAATAGTTTCAAAGTGAGTCATCTAGATGGGCGTTTTATGTTCTAGAATTACTTGATCAGGTCAGACAAACTTATACAAGTTAGAAAACACTTTAAAAAAAAAAAAAAGATAAATGGGCCAGATTCTCATTCACACTAAGGTCCATTACATCACTATGGAAGTGAAAAGAGCACTTAAAGTGGGCATGAATTTACACCCATTTTAAAATTCTTTTACAACTCCTTTAAGATCCCTTAGGAAAATAAGAACTGGCCCAATTATGTTTTATAAAGGCATATTACCATAACTATATATTGGCCTGGATTTTCAAAGGCGTTGAGCATCCCAATCCATGCAGAGCCTATTTAAGTCATTTCCTCAGCTCCTAATGTTAGTTCAGCATTTGTGAAAGGTACAGAACTGACAAACCTTAAATCCCATCCTGCTCCCAGTGGCGTTAGGAGGAGAGGAGCAGGCCCCTTGAGATTGAGATCCCATGTTTATCCACAGGACAGGACTAGGAACTGGTCTAAATCCAATCAATTCATTTCACATAGGCAACAAGGAGCAATTAACCGGTAACAACTTTTGATCGCTACCAATATGGGATCGATTTGAACTGGTGACAGAGTCACGGACACCTCAGTGCCAACTGGCAGAGGGCCCAGGAGGTGTACAGAGTTTTACAGGACCCCCCCACCCCCCAGGTCATATATATTCATAATTGTTTCAAGATCTACAAGAAAGGAAATCTACATGATGAAACACACAACATGGGGGTGTCCTGTTCATGAACAAAGGAACTATTGTTATGGTATATCTTGGGGTGAAAGGAAACACATGGAATCCTTCACCTTGGAGGCAACTGGCAATTTGCTATTCTCATGTCTGTTAAACACTAAAAGGATTTTGGGTGAGCAATACTCTGCAAGACATGAGAGTATCTTGTTAATTAAGTCTATGCTCTAGAACTGTGGTACAATTTTATTTTCTAGGTAACTGTTTCCCAGATTCGACTTGATGTTTCTTGAATCTCTATGCTTCGTTAAATAAACGTATACATTATTTCACTATAAACATATCTAAACTGTTGTGTGTAAAGTGAAGCAATGATCTGAGATGGACTTGGTAAATTGGGCTGTACTGTTTCTTTGGAAGCAGCGAATCTGTGAATGCTAAGTGTCCACTGGACCAGGGACTGGACACTCCAGGGAGATGCTTGGAAGGCTCAGGTGTGCCTATAGCTAACTTGTAGAGTAAGAGCGATGCCTAGAGAGGAGTGCTTGCATTGCCCATGGCCAGTGGAGCTTGGCTTACAGCATGCACAGACAGGATTTCCTCACACTGAGGGCAGGTGTTCGCAAGGTGTCTCATAACCCTGGGTACCCCGGGACGCCACACAGTGACCTACAGGTGAAAAGCTCCAGATCGCAGTAAGAGCCTTCTGGGTTGTTGAATATTAAATTGGATTGGTGTAGTATAGAAGATTATACCCGCTCACTTGTGTAAAAGGGAGAGATGGCTAAACAGCAGCAGTAATACTGGCCATCCCAACATACTTGTTCCGGTGTGTAATCCTTGTTTCCTTCAGCCATGCTTAACTAGTTCTATTCCAGAAGGCGGGTGGAGATGAGAGAATGGCTACAGCTAATGTGACCCTGGACAGACAACACAACAGATGTGGGAAGGACTGCTTGAAGGCAGTGTCACCTGCCGACAGAAAGCAGAGCCAGAGGGTGATTAGCAGAGGTGACATTTTGTGAGGAGCTGATTTTCCACCATACAGCCCAAACAATTCTTCACAGAAATACACAGGTTTTAGTTTTCATTGGAGATGAGATGCAAGGTCTGGATCTCGGTTTATAGCCACATCTGATTTCCCACCACACCTGGCAGGGTTGGCTTGAGTCTAGAAGTGATCATTATTATTATTGTTTTAATTATGCTAATCTGAGATTATCAGGACCTGATTGTATTAGGCACTGTGCAGACCACAGCCACAGTCCCTGACCAATATCACCTAGATCAGGGGTGGGCAACCTATGGCACGTGTGCCGAAGGTGGCACACAAGCTGATTTTCAATGGCACTCACACTGCCTGGGTCCTGGCCACCGGTCCGGGGGGCTCTGCATTTTAATTTAATTTTCAATGAAGCTTCTTAAACATTTTAAAAACCTTATTTACTTTATATACAACAACAGTTTAGTTCTATATTATAGACTTATAGAAAGAGACCTTCTAAAAACATTAAAATGTATTACTGGTACGTGAAACCGTAAATTAGAGTGAATAAATGAAGACTCGGCACAGCACTTCTGAAAGGGTGCCGACCCCTGACCTAGCTCTTTTGCATCAGTAGATTTCAAAGTACTTTACAAAGCAGGTCAGTATCTTTATCCGCATTTGACAGCTCGGGAAACCGAGGCACGGAGAAGAGAAGTGACTTGCCCAAGATGACCTAGCAGGCCAGTGGCAGGGCCAGGTCTCCTGAGTCCTAGGCTAGCACTCTTTCCATTAGGCTCCAATGAATTTCCAGAATAAATGGACAGGGTAAATAAAACAGATGTAAGGAGAAACACAAGCAGAGAGAGGTGAGGTAATATGTCCAAAGTTACACAGCTGTTCAGTGGCAGAACCAGGAATAGAACTCAGGTCTCCTGAGTCCCAATCCAGTGCCCTATCCAGCAGATGCAGCTCTGGATCACTTCAGTACAGATTCAGACTCCAAAACATTCCCTTCCAAGCCCAGGCATATTCAGCTGATCTGAGGTTCTATGCTGGACTGGCATTTAATTCCAGTCTTTCTAAAAGATCTAATTCTAGTATGAAACATTGCACAGCACGATGCTCAACGGAAGCCCATGAATATTCCTATCCTTGTTTCCATAATTTTCTCTCTCTGTTTCACCTCAGGCAAGGTAAATCACTTGGCTTTAAAACCAACTCTGTTGAAGGCAAGTATTATTAGGAGCCCGCTCAGTACTGTTTATCATTGAAATCTAACTCGATGTTTTTTGAACACACACATGAATGTTTGTTTATTAAAAGATACAAGTGTTGCCGGTGTGCTACAAGCATCATGGTGACAAGCTCCCTCTATGTACTTAAGGAATAAATACTTGGGAGGCCAAGAGAGACGGGTGAGACTTACCTTTGTTGATAGGAAGCCATGGTGTACATGGTTCGAAATTAATGATGCGGTTTTAACGTCACATAGAAAGGAGGACTTAAAAAACACAATAGCTTAAAGGCTCAAGAGTGGGACGTCTACTTCGATGCTGCTGATGGGCATTATACTGAGACTGGGAGCTCTTTGAGGCAGGGACTCTCTTTTTGTTCTGTGTTTGTACAGCACCTAGCGCCACTAGAAGTCCTAGGTGCTAGAACAATATAAATAAAAAAAGAATAGTCCTGCCCTTCGTGCGGTCATTTCAACCAGTGCCAAATAAGCATGCAGTACTGCTGATCTGGCATGGCAGCATTCTGCATTTGACTTGCAGTGGGATTTAGGATCCTTGCGGGGGGGGGGGNGGGGGGGGGGGGGGGGGGGGGGGGGGGGGGGGGGGGGGGGGGGGGGAGAGACAGGACATCTACAATACAAACACACACAAAAACCCCGCAACAACAAGCCTCAGAGCCTGAGTGTACAGACTCAGACTCATGCTACAGCGCTAAAAATAGCAGTGTAGGTGTTCGTGCTCAGGCTCTGAGACCCACCCCACTGGCTGGGTTTCAGAGCCCGAGAGGGAATATCTACACTGCTATTTTTAGTGCCAATAATGCAGGCCCCGTGAGCCCAAGTCCATAATCCCAGGCTCAGTCTACTTGCTGTGGGGTTTTTTTTTTTTAAATATATATTTTTACATTGTAAACATACAAGAAGTCTCTTAGGTGCTTTTGAAAATTTTACCCTTAGCTGTCTGCTACTGCAGCCAGGTAAAGATGACCTTCTATAGCTCAGCAACAAAGAATGGATATGTAACATGTAATTTACAGCAGTTTTTTGTAAATAAAAAAAAAAAATACTGCAACACATTGGGGCAGATTTGCAATGGCTCAGAGGCATAATGCAGGAATAAGGGCACATGCCTGTCAACCATGTAAGGGTGAGCCCCTGTACACATTTGTGGCTTCAGCAAAGAAGAGTCAACCTCAGCAGCAATCATCAATATAGAAAATTATCATATTGTACATTTCTTTTAAGTGGCCTCAGTAATGTTTCATCCTGTTCCCTGTCCAGTTGCCCCGACCCCTCTATGTAAATAGGTTCTCGTACATGGCTTTTCCTGAAACGCATGAAAGTTGGCTGCAATAGTGTCAATTACCTTTGCTCACAGGATTGATTCTGTCTGATCCTTTTTTGATGAGCTTGTAATGTATTAATGAAACCATTTCAACTCCATTAAAAAGAGCAAGTTACTCATAAAATAAAAGCACATTATTTCACCAGCAAAAAAAAAAAGAAAAAAAAGAAAAAAAAAATCACTCAGATACACTTTAGTATCTAAAAATTAGCATAACTCTCCTATTATTCCAGAGACTACCTGATTAAATTAGCCTCTGTAGTTTTAAACAGCATGTGATATGAATCCTAAAGGAAAAAGAGAGCTGAAAACTACAATGGAAAGAATAAAATGTTAGAGGGGGTGAGGAGAAATGTAATGTTGACCTTAACAACAAAACACCCTGTAATCTCATAATGCGAGAACACCTGTCAATCCACACAGCAGGAGGGGCCAAGTTATCAATCTGTGCTCTGACCCTTTGAGACTGCATTACAAGGGAGTCTGATTTCTTAACGAAACACTCCAGCATCCTGACAATTTGTAGGCAGGGTAAAATATGCCAGTTTGTTTTCTCCCACTGTTGCCTTGTTACTTGTGCCAGCTGATTTAGAAGGTCAGCCACTCTAGTCTTGCATCTAATGGGCAGATGAAACACAGGGGAGGCGTAATTGACTTTTTAAATTGCAATACTTGCGAGGAACTGAAGGCAACATACTGGGGAATAAATCATTTTTTTAGGGTGGGTAGAACTATTAATTCCAATAGGACCTTTCCCCAGCTAACGTTAAATAATGGAGAGGACAAAACAATAAAGATATACAGGGACCCCAAGAATGATGCATTAAGGATTTATATTAATGTTTTTCAACCTTTTCAGATTGGTGACCCCTTATCCAAAAGGAAATATGTTCATGGCCTCTGGTTAGAAGAGTAAATAATATAACATAACCATGATAAGTCTACAGAGCATGTGTGTATGCGCAGGTGTGTGTTTCAAGGGGCTGACAGAGAATACTTGACCACAAAGGATAAAACTGCACAAGGAATGGAGGGAACGAGATTTTCTTTGCTTTAGAGTGTAACAACATTTTCATAACCCCACGCATTGCCTTTCATGACCTCTGACAGGGATCAAGACCCAGCAACTGAGAGGCACTGATTTATATGGTGGGGAGGGAAGGGGGCCGAATGTTTCATTGGCCCAATATACCAATTTGGAATTGTGGTTCACTGAACATAAAAGATCCAAAGTTTTGTTGATGCAATCATCACAGAGACTTCATTGGCCCACTCTGTCAATGGCAATTAAACACTTGTGGTTGTGTCTCTTTTGGAGCTACAGTGACTTAGTGATGTTTTTAAAAACATGCCATTTGTTCAGTCACACTAAGTACCTGTGATGCTGCCTGGTAACCTGAATTGTATTTCGTGGTATATTCGAGGGAATCAAAAAGAAAAAAAGAAAGAAAACCACAGTAGCAAATCATCTATAATTGGTGGCTTTATAGACCACAATCAATTGTCTTATCTTTGTACAATGNAAAAAAACCCCCCCCCCCCCCCCCCCCACACACACACACACAATTCAACACGTTCTCTATGGGAGGTTATTTTGATGGGAGACTGTAATTAGAACTGCAGCCGACCATTTGGGATTTGAAAGGTTGAAAACCTCCCCCTCCTGGGATGCTTCACTTTGAAGCTTTTTGGCTCTAAGTCAGGTCTTTTAACTTCAACAACTTTACAGTGAGGACTGCTAACCTCAGCTCTAGCTCTGACCTCCAACGCACAGGTTAAGTTCCCCGCTGGCTTCAACGGGAAATGCAGGAGTTGATTCAAGGGTGTGTATGCCTCTGACATTTACAAAAAAATAAAAACTACAAAAGAGATTCTCTAGGGATGTCTAGGAAGGCTCAGGAAGAGGCAAAGGGATATGACAGAACAGCATAGGACTCACTAAGTAGGTAGAAGAGACTATTTAATTACCTCAGGAACCTTGAGAAAATTCTTAGGATCACCACCAGTTAGGGGAAGAAGGGTATGTGTGTGGTTGGTATATTATTCCATAGCTATAATGTGGAGGCACTTGGAGACATGAATCAGGGTCATTGTACAAACACAGAGATCGACATGGCCTCTTGCCCCAAAAACTTAAGTTAGGGGATTCGAATGGAAGAGTAGATCTTAGTTACAAATGTCTTAATCTCATGTGCCAGGAGACAGCATGGCCCCGGAGACCGGGATTCCATTTCCAACTCCACCACTGACCTACTGTGTGACCTTCAGCATTCTCACTTCAGCTCCTTCCCCTTTTCCGCTTTGTCTGTCTTGTCTATTTAGACTAAAAGCCCCTCAAGGCAGGGACTCGTTCTTTTTGTGCTGGCACCCATCCACATGCAGAATAGTTTCAGTGGAGATAGCATCCTGCAGATTTACTCTTTTGTAGCTCAGAGCAGAATCGGAGCCTCACTATCGAACAGCAATACATCACTTGATTGCTGAAGTGGCTGTGGGGGTTCTCACAATAGAGGCTGCATGACTAGTTAGTAAATGTTGTTTCTTTGGGCTAGTGAAATATAAATACTGTTGCTGGATTGACTACTTCATTGATTTAGCCTTCCCTTTGCTGTCAGACAGGCAACAGAACATTAAACTATAATTCAGCCACTTGAGCCTATTTTCTGTATGGCATTATTGATTGCATATGTAATTGGGTAGATTTCAGGTGGATGAGGAGTGAATTCAGAAAGATTATTTTCCTCCCACACTTGTGTGCACTACCTTTTTAGACCTCTGTAGACAGACAGACAGATACAAACACACACACTAAACCCTTTTCTGCAGCAATCACATAAGGGAGCTATAAAATTAATGTGCATGAGGGAGATCGTATTCTACCAGAGGTGAAAGAACACTGCACCATACATTTGGGGATGTTTTACAGCAATGTGTTAAATCAGGGGGTGGGCTAAAATAGAGGGGCAGCGTAGCACTGAACTGAGACTCTGAAGACCTTAGTTCTATTCCCAGCTCTGCCACAGGCCTGCTGGGAGACCTTGAAAGTTTCTTTCTGTGCCTCAGTTTTCTCATCTGTAAAATGTTGAAATGATACTGACCTTTTTTGTAAAGCACTTGGGAAGCCATTGATGAAAAGTTCAATACAAGAGTTAGGTATTATCATCATCCAGGATCAGTACAGGTCTGTCTCATCTTACGCTGGGGTTACATTCCGCGGTCAGCGCATAAAGCAAAAACAGCATATAGTCAAAATTACATTGAATGTAATGGCAGGCAGAATCACCCGCACTACAGAAACAGTATTTAAATTGTTATTTTTCTCTCTTTTTTTTGTTTTTTTCTTGTTTTTGCCGACCACGTAAAGCTGAAATCGCACATGTTAAATGCGCCTAAGATGCAACAGACCTGTATTGCACTATATAGCATTCTTCCTCAGGATAAGGAATACACAATAATAATACTCCTAGGCATATCATACCTGTTTCTGGGAAATCTCTGAGGGACCAGTCTCTTTCTTATACTTTGGCTATATATGTATAGCTTGTCTTTCCAATAATTCTTATTTGTGCGCACGAGAGAAAGAGGAATTGAAGCTTATAGCAGAAAGCTATTGTCAACCAGAAGGCTAAAATACACCAATCCAAGCACCATATAGAAAGGGGAAATATTCTTATTTGTCAATGCATTTTGTGTTTCTTCAAAACAAGTATACACGACAAAATGTGTTTTAATGAGAATTAAGTCCATAGCAAAACATGAATAAGGTTAAAAAAAAAAATTAGAATATAGTAAATAAGTAAAAAATTCACCATATGACAAATCATCTGGTGTCCATTGTAATGTGTGAAGAAAATTATACTGTATACAGCCTGTCATTGTCTAACTGCAGAAGAAGAAGATGGCATCCTCGCTCCTTTTTCTAAGTTTGATCTTAAATCTGATTCAAAACTCATATCAGTGTACATCTGGAGTACCTGCACTGACTTTAGCCCACTACACTGCAGCTATTAATCTTCTGAACTACATACTATGTGATTAGATACCAGGAAGTTTGAATACTTAGGTCATTTAGTCTGAGAATTATACTGGGAATCTTGTGAGAACAGGTTGTGTGTGTGAGGGCTGCAGAATTGCCCGAGGTTAGATAAATAACTCGGAAATATTGGCACAACTGGCTTCTGTACTTGCATTTCTGCTTCTAGTCAGCACAGCGAAAGGCATATGAAAGCTGAAGGACTGACTCTCAGGTACTTGTCATCTGCTGTTCCATTAATTTCAAAGATAAAGGGTGCTCAGCACCACTAAAAATCACTGATTTTTCCTTAAACTAAAAAGCCAATTTGGGTTGGAATTATAAGAGAAGGTTATGGCCACCAAATCCCACATATGTGCTGATTAGAGACTGCCCACTTTGTCCCTCTTAGGACGTTTAGCCTTTGCCTGCAATGTCTGAGGTTACTGATAGGATATAGGAAGAAGTTTGCAATCACATTCTTTGCTACAACCAGGCTAGAGGAGCATTAAAATGTAGGTAAGCAACTTCTTCAAGAGACTGTAAATGGAAGCAACCATCTAGAGATAGCTTTAAGGCTCAGGCTCAAAAAATCTACTGTAAGACGAACTTACTCTTTTTTGGTATTACTGGTTAACAAATTCTTCTGAGATAATTGTTTGGGGGCTGGGAGATAAAAGGATGCCATGTTATGTTGGGACTGGTAGTGAGCCAAAGAAACTTGTCTGGTCTCAAATAAAGATCAAATTCAAACAATTAATACTCCAGTCACTCATTAATTGTGATGGTTTACGTATAGTCAACAGTGTTTTTCAAGATTTCCTGACACACACCTGTTCTTAAACCTCGGCTGTCAATCTCTGGTGTTAAAAGCTTTCAGATTCCATCTATATGAGAGGTGCATACAATATGTTTACATTCACCTGATTGAATAATTAAGCATAGTTTATAATCTCTAAGAGCTTGTCTACCCACAGAAGTTGCCCTGGCTTAATTTAAATCAGTTTAGATAAAGTGGTATAATTTGTATGTAGACTCTCTAAGCTAGTTTTAAACGAATATAGCTTCTTACTGTAAATTTACCAATGAAAGCTAAAGTGATATAAACCAAGTTTAAACTCATGTGAGTGTCCATGCACAAAGTTGCACTGGTTTAATTGAAGTGCTTCAACCGTTTGCCACATTCACATAAAGGTCTAGATACTCCAATTTCTCCTGCTTTTCCCACATCCCTTTGTTGAGATACCCTTATTGAAATAAAATAAGCACAGATGCACATTCCATAAAGCATGTTGCCTTTGGCGTGCCACTTTCACTCGACCTCTTCTCAAGATTCAGAAAGCAGTAGGGAAACTAATTCATGAATGTATTTTCCCATTCAGAAATCTATCAGATTTAGAGGGAACTAGACTTGGTATAGTGACAGCTGCCGAGCCTTGCAATATTCCAGTGCAAAGGTGCTGAGCACCAGCCCTATACAACAATATCACATTCAGGCTACAGGGAACACAACAATAAAAAGCTTCATCATACCATACAAAGGTCACCATCTCTTCTAGAGGCTTCAGCCAGAGTCAGCTCTTTCTAACTACTCATGCCACACCCATCATCATCTTACTATGCCCACCGCAAACACATGCTTCTTGAAGTCACACACTCTCCCCACCAGGCGACCTTCATTGTAACTTAATCCCCAACACCTAGAACATTGCCAGACTGATTGAAATGTTGCCTGTTCACAACGTCTATCAAAATGCTGCAAGGAATGTCAAATTTCTGTTCCACCATTTGATGGCAATGAAAGAACATAAGAAAAGATCCTTAGATGGCATCAATCAGCATAGTTTTGTTGAACTCAATTGTAGAGCTGCTCAGAGAACAGATTTTCCACCCCATGAAAAATGGAGATGTTCTAACAGTCACTCTGAATTGAGATGAAAAGCCAAACTACTGATTCTTTTTTCATAAATTAAACTAAAAAAAACCCCCAAAGATTACTTTGAGGTCAATCCAAAAATTTCATTTTGATTTTGACTCCAACTTTATTTATATAAATGTTGAAGTGAAGTTGTTTTGAATAAAATCAAAATTATTCTTTCTGAAAATGTCAAAATGGGATGTTTTGACATTAACAAATTCCAGTCTTTTTAGAACTAACATTTCATTGAAATTGTAACAATTTGGCAAACTAATTTGGTTTCACCGAAATAGCATTTTCCAACGGAAAACTGTTTTGATAAAAATTTTCCAACCAGCTTTACTCAACAGTGCTAAGCTGATTGACATCAGCTGAGGATCTGGCCTATAGCATTTCAACTGTTCAAGCAGTTATTCACTGTACAAATTCACAGCAAGGTTTTGAATTATTAACTTAAGTAGCCTTTTAGCTTCTAACTGCCACATGATTACTCATTTTCTTGATAATGAAACATGCAATCTAGGTCATCTAAAAAGTGCTGAGAATCACAGATGTGCAAACTGAGACTGGGGCAAGTTGCATCACTTTGCTAAAAATAGTAGCAGATTGGGTCAAGTTTTAAAATAACCTATGTGACTTTGTGGCTTAGAGCAACTACATTTTCAAAGCGAAAAAAGGAATTCAAGATAATGAGAACTGGTGGTTTTGAATAGCTCAGTACTCTTGACCGAGGAGCCCAATTGGTTGAGAAACATGAATTAACTGAGCCTTTCATCACCCGTACTGGATAGTGTAGTGATTCCATGGCAAAAGATTTCATGTCATCACCAGGAATAAAACTAGAACCTCCTCTTCCAAAGAGGCAGGCAGATGCTATGTCAAATAAAAGGCCAGGTGGGTGCCAGATCTCATTTGGCTGTCGTAACAATATGATTTATTGGCTTCTATGGGCCATTCATTAGAGCCGATAGCACACATCCTTAACGATGGCTGACCTATCATAGGGTAGAAACCAAGGGTACATATACTCCCTCAACAGAACATTACAGTAGATAAAAATTGTCATACCCAGTTTATAGACAAATGAAGTGAGTGACCGCAAGATTAAGGGATTTGTCTAAATCCACACAACTCCCCACTGCAGAAGGCAGCTCCCAGGTTCCAGTCTTGGCTCCAGTCCTACAACAGGACCTATATGTGCAGGCCCTTAAACCATCACAGAGACCCACCAACTTCAGTGGAAGCCTTTGCCGATGTAAAAGCCCACCTGCATTCTATTGCAAATTCGGGGACCATTTAACCATTAGACCATACTGCCTGATAATACTAAGTCAGTAACCTCTTCCATGACTGTGTAATATAGGTCAGGATTTTAGGAGACACCAAACAAGACAGTGTGTATCTTGTGCCTCAAGACAGAGAGGCACAAGGTGTGTCGTTGTCAAGCAAACTTAATTTAAAAAGTCCCTTTGTATTCACTACATGAAAAGTTCAATCTCTTCTATATCATGACGACTACTTTACAAAAGATTAAAACAATCCATTTTATATGGTCCTTAGTAAGAAAAGCATGAAACATCAGAATCGTGAATGCTGGGACACAGCACCATAGCGGGTTGTTCTATATTGATACCTGGCAGGAAGGCTTGTCACACCCTTTGCTGCTACTGGCATAGCTCTTTGTAGCAGCTTTCTCACAAGGAGTTGTGTGTGAGATGTACAGTTTTGCAGGAGATGAAAAGGAGGTTGCCTGTAGAGGAGGAGGGAATGGCCTAGAATGGTCCTAATATATAATTAAAATGCTACTATTCCCAGGTGATGGAGTATCACAGGTCAGCATACAGATCTGGTGCTCTAAAATTTATTGCACCGTGCTTCTGAATATAAGGAATGAGACCGAATACAAAACCATGAGATCAGATCTGGTGAGTGCAAACAATGCAGTGCAGATCAATTCCGACAATTAAACAGGGGCTGGTGCTACAGCCAAGGTTTTCCAAAGATGACTAGTGATTTTGGATGCTGAGCTTGAAACACCTTAAATGGACCTGATTTTCAGAGGGCAGGCTTGGCGCTTTCTGACAATTAGGCCTCTTTAAAGGTGTCAAGATAGAGAGAGAGACACAGAGACATCCAATGTAACTACACATTTCTGAAAACCTTGGCCTTTAATTGTTTTGAAATGAGTGCATTCATGGGCAGGAGGCTACTATTCTTCAAAGCTCTCTCTAGTAAAGTGACCACATTTATTTGAAAATCCAAGTATCCACTGTGCGTCATCCTGCATTGTAATTTGTAAATGCCTATTCTGCAAAGGCCCCAAATTTGAAAGCTTCACGAACAGACATTATGACAACAATGAATCACAGTAGCAAACACCATATATCAAAAGCCATAGAACGGAACTGCAGAGATAATGGAATGCATCTCTGCAGCAGCTATTGATTTACTGAGTGAAGCATAAGGAGGAGAGAGAGAGACAACACTGAAATTTGCTACATGTTAAGTGAAGAGACTATGGAAAGGAGGATGTTTATGTAGTTAAGGTACTAGGACTCAGGTCAGATACAAGTTAATTGGCCCCTCTGGGAATGGATAACTACCTTGTATTTAATAAAACCTGATATTTGGATTGGGTGACTAAATAGTATATTATTGGAGAGATTTTCAGAGGACATTAAGGTGCCCAGCCCTCACTTGAAGTCCATGGGAGTAAAGGCACCTACCTCCCATTTCTGCCTTTGAAAATCTCCCCCTATATAGTGCCGTGTGGCACCGAGATCAAAACCCTTTTTTGCTACATGCCATACTACACATAGGAACCCATCTCTATACTGAAGAGCTTACAATGTAAATATACAACAAGTGGGAGGGGAAACAGAGGCAAGTGACAGAGCCAGGCACAGATGTCGCGTATCCTGATATCTAATCAGATATCCTATCCATAAAGCCAAACTGCCTCTCATACTGCCTGAGGTACAGTAACCTAAGAAGAGGCTCAGATACAAATCCTAAGGAAACTGGAGATCGGTCCATAGAGAGAACCCTCAGTGAAGAAAGAGATGCTTCATGAAAATCTGTTAAAAACACAATAAATAAATCCCATTTATATTGCTTCACAAAATATTCTCTTCTGAATGTTTAACTTTCTCCTATAATGGCTGATAACAGTGGTGAAATGCTCAGTGAATTTGTAAACCAGGTGCCTATAATGTGGCATAAAATGTTCATTATGCAAATCTGATTGCTCAAATCTTCATATGAAACTCATTTATTTATACTAGGGCTGAAGACACTCAATTCTTTGCCTTTCCTATGAGAACTCTTTGCCACATTTATCTAGATAATTGTTTACATGCCAGAGAAAAACCTTTCAGAATCCAGGGGGGGACGGGAGGGGGGAACAACAGCTCCCCCCCCCCTCCCACACACACACACACCTCAAAATACAAAATAAAACAACAGCTCTGGCAGTAGGGGGAGAAAAAGTTATTTCAAGAATGGATTTGAACTTTTGGCTCCTTGAGCTAAGTGGGGGGTGGATTGAGCAGATAAGAAAGACATCAAAGTTCGGTCTTTGAAACGGGGTCTGATTGACACGTTCAGTGAGCATTTTAAAAAATATAGCATTGATGTTGTACACCAAAGTAACCGAGTTGTTCTTCCCAAATAGAGGTTAGATTCTGAATACTTGTGGGTTATAAGAAAGAAAAAGGAACAGGGCAGTGGAGGTGTATGAATAGAAAATATCTGCCAGGAGAAAAATAAAAAATAAAAAAGGTAGAAATTGAACTTCACAAGGGCATTGTAGTCTTTAAGAACATCTTAAATTCACTCTTTTGAGCTAAACTAGGGAATGGGACAATGGATACAACTGGGGAGGGAATGCGAACAAAGGACTGCGAAGCAGAAGTCTCAGAGCTAGATTCCAGTATTGCCAACTAGAGCTGGACAAATACTTGATTTTTCAGTTCACTGACAGCTCTGGGAAATCGGGGGGAAAAACAAAACTAAAACTAAAACCACCTTGGTTTGAAGCCAATCCAACCCAACCCAACAATTCAGAAAAAAAATAGTGAACCAGACAAGGCCATTTTGGCTTGAAGGAAACAGGTAATTCATCCAGAAATGTTTTGTTTCTGGACATGTTTAAAGGGCTAGATGAATAAAATGTGTACGGCTATGTCCCCATGCTTATAAAACCTTTAGTTCAGTGGTTGGGGTCCTCACCTGGGATGAGGGAGACCAAGGCTCAAATCCCCTCTTTGGAGAGGAGATTTGAACCTTCCTCTCCTGCCTGTCTCCAGGCTATAGAGCCATTCTCCCTTTGTGACAGAGAATATATGACTATTCAGATACCCTATGCAAAGTGCAACAGCCTCATCAGGAGAGATGGAGAGAGACGCACATGCTATATTTCAGGCCATCCCTCCATAGCATGGGTCTTACCTATCTTACAGATGTATCGTGGGGTTTAGGTGATGTTTGTAAACATCTGAGAGATCATCAGATGAAAGATCATGGCTTGAATCCTCCATTCCACAAAGACCCCATTGTAGTTCATAGGAATTAAGTCGTGTCCCTTTAAATTATTTGGGACCCTTATCTCTAGTGGGCCTCCCTGTCTTCTATCTCAGAAGCCACTTGATCCTAACAGAGCAACAGCATATATATGTAGCGAGGTCTTGTATGCATAAGTTAATAAACAGAGTTAGTTGTAACCCAACTGTCCCCATTTCATTCTTGATGTTATGCAGAGAGCAAAAAAACTGCAACACCCTTATACCACTACGGCTGCGTAAAAGGACCTTAATGTGAGTGTGACAGATATCGCAATCCCATGCAATATCTTTGGGGACCACTGTATTAAATTTATGAATTATACTCCTTGGGGGAGGTGTATCACAGCTCCTCACGGAACTAGAAACAGTGGGGGGTGATTAATGCTAGTGTCTGAAACAATAAATAACTCCAGAGAGGTACAACCTCCTGGGGTGACCGCCGTATACGGATTCAAACTGCATTTTCCAGAGACCAGATAGACAAATAAAGGGCTTTTGGTATATAAAGGAGAGTTTAAATTAACACAGGGCCTTCGTTCTGATCCAGCAAATGGACATGAACTTTTGTCCAAGGGGGGCCCTATTCTGCCCAAGGGTTGGAAGGACGTGGGTCTACTAGAGCTCCTAAGACTGATGTGTGTTTCCTGGCACGTTTAGTGTGCATGGAAATCTGTTTTTTTTTTTAATCTGTTTTTCTTGGAATGCTTTTATCTTAAGAATAAATATACTGCTAGGAGAGCTGTGTGGTCACTTCTAGCTGTTGGCATTACATGATCCATAGCCTCGTAGAGAAAGAAACTCATAGGCGCTGGCCAGTAAACTGGCTTGTCGGAGATATCTGGTAGGGGGCTGTGCAGAGTCAGAAAGCAGTGGGACAAGGGCCCCTATCCAGAGACGAGTGATAGCAGAGCTCCTGAGACCTGACTGACCACTCTGGGAGTGGACCACGGAGGGGGAGTAAAAATGAAGTTAGCCTTGAAACCGTGACCGTGAAAGTAACCGATACCTACTTCAAGGCCCCTTTGCACTGCCAGAGTGGTGTAAAGGGGCTTTAGTGTAATGAAAATCAAATCCCTTAAGTGTGAAAAATACTATGTCGGGTAAGTGGATAAACTTGCTTTTAATACCTGCTGGTGCACAATAATGGCAACAGCACCATATAATCTGTATGTATCTAGCCATAACAAAAGTGCATATCCAAGTGGCACTGCTGCTTTCCTAATCACTGTTTTTAAGCGAGAGCGTATGTGTCACTGGGACTCACTGTACTTCGAAGTGCGGTTATCAGAAATGGCTGTAGCATATTTACTGTATTTTCTTGTTCATCCTGACCTTTTGTATTTCCAGTTGGCAGGGCACCCAGAGATGACACTGATGTATTAGTGACTACAAACAGAGCTGTTGCTTCATCCAAAAAACGCACACCTGTCATAATTAGTCACTCCCAATGATGTTTAGATAAGGAGGTGCCATTGCAAAGAACTGATGTAAAGAGCTGCTAAAAGGAGCCATTTGCAGTGCACGTTTTATTGGGTGTACAAAACCCAGGAACTGCCATGGGTGAAAAAGTCAACATGTTTTTCCTGCAAATGAAGCATTTTGCAGAAATGCATTTGTGGTGATGAAAATGTTGCAGGGAAACTTTCTCAGGTGCAGGATGAGACTTTCAGGTGTAGTGGGCATGTGTGCACGTATGGCGGATGGGAGGGAGCTGGTGTTCGGGCATTCACATGGGATGTGGGAAACCCAAGTTTAAGTGTGGCAGAGGGTGTCTCTCTCTTTTTCTCAAGTTGTCACGATTTAAAAAAAAAAAAAAAAAGGGGGGAAATTCTTGTTTCTGCATCAGAATGAAAAATTCCAGAACCCTTAAAATGTTCACAAGGCAGCGGTGCTATTTTCTCTACAGGCCTACCAAGAACTATTAAATGCCATCTTCTGGCATTTAGCCTATTTACACACACAAAGATATCAAACACTTGTGTAACAGCCATCTCCTCAGCAATAAGAAAGGAAAGACAACAGGCGCCTACCAGCAAGAAGAGAAAGACACAGCAGCCAGTTGCAAAATGGATTCGGCGATAGCTGCTTGGTTCTGTCAGATTAAAGGGGCACCCAGCTGCTGGGAAAAAGGCCCTTTAACAGGACAAACTCCAAAGTGGAGGAAGTTAAGGACCAATAATTCCCCCCCCTCTTGGACACAGTGCCCATCATAGGCAGCCTAATGCAACTGGAAAACTTCACTCTGCCAGGAAAGTATATTAGCCATTCTAGTCAAACAAAATGACACACAACCAGTTTTGTTTCCTTCTTTGCTTTTAGTGAAACAATGTCTTTGCCTATTTGCAAAGATCCCATTATCACGAAACAAAACATCAGGAGTAATACAAAGGGACAGAGGTCCGTAGCAAGAGATTACAAAGATGCCTCTTAAATCCTAATGTTTTATTGATCTATTTGAGGTTCTCCAAGTTTGTTTGTTTGGTATGATAAATCCTTGCAAATCTGTCCCCTTTTTGTGTTCTCCACAGCTACTTTATGGCAGTGCCAGACTGGTGTAAAGGGCCAGACTGGTCTAAAGGGCCTTCAGTGTAAATGAAAATCAAATCCATGAAGTGTGCAAATTCCCAGGTGTTCTGAACTCTCTATTTACAGCTGCTTGCACCCCTGTGGTAACAAAGGCAGTCGATATCAAATCTCCTGAGCTATCTCTTCTAGTTCAAGAGCATAATAAATCATTGCAAGCTAACAGTTGGTTTGCATGTGTGCATATCAGAATTAGAGATAATGTCTAGCAATGAGCCAGGACTCTTGGGGGTCTTACCCTCTGCTCTACCACTAACTGGCTCTTTGCCCACTTAGATCTTCATCTGTACAAAGACTTAGGCATGTGCTTAACTTTAGGCAATCTGAGTAGGGCCATTAATAAAGAGTGGGTAAAGTGAAACACGTGCTTAAATCTTGGCAAGGTCAGGGCCTTAACTTCTCTGGCTATGTCTACACTACAATTTACTTCGGTATGACTTACGTCGCTCAAGGGTGTGAATAATCCAGTGACCTAAGGGTGTGAATAATCCAGTGACCGGTCTCCCACCGACATAGCTACCACCTCTCATGTGAGGTGGAGTTATTAAGCTGACAGGAGAGCTCTCTCCCGTCAGCTTAGAGTGTTTTTACCCGCTGCAGCAATTACTGTAGTGTAGATATGCAGTCTGTGACTCACCAGTTTACCTGTTGGAGAAGCTGTGTGTACAATGCCATTTTTCTACCTGACGGTTGACTGTTTTTAATTGTTTACTGATCATTTCATATTTAAAAACAATCATGTTCAGCCCCAGGAATGCAATTACACATTGCAACCAAAGATTAGATAAGAAGTCAAAGGTATATTCCTTATGGTACTATCAGTCATAAAAATCAGACATTCTATTCACCATTAGTTTTCTCAGTCTTCAGGGGAAATTGCATCCTACAGCATGTTGCAGGCGAACAAGGCAGATACGTACTAGCTAATCTTATTAATATATTGAGTATCAACAGACCATAGGCATGGACTGGAGAATTATGGCAGAGAGTGGCACACACAACTTCAGGGTACGTTTCCTGGAGAGATACTGAAGAAGAACAGTTGATGATAATGTTTTCCCCAAGATCTAATTGATATGCATTGAGATAAACATAACTAGCAAGAACATCTGGAACAGCACCATTGGTGGTTCCCACTAGTGTTACAAGCAGAACTAGAAATGAGCCCAAACCCCAACTCTTTCTACTTCGGCTCTTATGTGGCCCCCATAGCTAGTATCTGAGCACCACACCGAGTCAGGAACTGAGCCCAGGTCACCTGAGTTCCAGTCCGGTGACTCAAACACATGTTATTCTTCTTCTGGTGTATGCAGAGGAAGTTCTGAACTTACAAATTGGCTCCTCCCTCTACCACCAAAATCCTGTTACTTAAATGCGAATGGCATTTTGGGCTTAATAAGTAGAAGCATTGCCAGCAGATCGAGGGACGTGATCATTCCCCTCTATTTGACATTGGTGAGGCCTCATCTGGAGTACTGTGTCCAGTTTTGGGCCCCACACTTACAAGAAGGATGTGGAAAAATTGGAAAGAGTCCAGCGGAGAGCAACAAAAATGATTAGGGGGCTGGAGCACATGACTTATGAGGAGAGGCTGAGGGAACTGGGATTGTTTAGTCTGCAAAAGAGAAGAATGAGGGGGGATTTGATAGCTGCTTTCAACTACCTGAAAGGGGGTACCAAAGAGGATGGATCTAGACTGTTCTCAGTGGTACCAGATGACAGAACAAGGAGTAATGGTCTCAAGTTGCAGTGGGGGAGGTTTAGGTTGGATATTAGGAAAACCTTTTTCACTAGGAGGGTGGTGAAGCACTGGAATGGGTTAGCTAGGGAGGTGGTGGAATCTCCTTCCTTAGAGGTTTTTAAGGTCGGGTTTGACAAAGCCTNCTGGAATGGGTTACCTAGGGAGGTGGAGGAATCTCCATCCTTAGAGGTTTTTAAGGTCAGGTTTGACAAAGCCTTGGCTGGGATGATTTAGTAGAGGTTGGTCCTGCTTTGAGTAGGGGGTTGGACTAGATGACCTCCTGAGGTCCCTTCCAACCCTGATATTCTATGATTCTATGAAAAGCAAGCTTTGAATCTGCCTCCAAACATTGCTATTCCAGTCCATATTGAAGCAGAAACAAACAACAGAAACCATTGGCACTGGTTAAGTGGGAGTCTACAGTGGGAAATGCAGTGCCATAAAGAAGACACAAATGTGCCTAGGTAGACCCTTTCAACACATGGCATTTCTCCCCATCTCCCTTTTCTTTCAAGGAAAAGAGACTGTTCTCGGTGTCCTGATGTTGTAGTGGAAATAGAATTTGTGACAAATCTGCTTAACAGCAATATATATATTGTTGTTCTTCCCTTTGTGCTAAGCATAGGTGCCAGCTCTGTGAAATCACTTAGCAGGTTGTGAATGAAGCATGAAATGAAAAATCCTTGCCCGTTGCACAGAGAGAATACAGACAGTGCCCTATAATTTATTATGGTGTGATATGTGCTGTGTGCTAGACTAACAAAGAAACAGTTAGTACCTTGAAACCTTCAACCTCTACTTTCTCTTTGGATCATTTTCTTCACTGCAGCTGCCCCTTCTTCCGTAGCTAGGCTGAAGCATCAAAAGAGATAGAAGATCCATTTTCCTTCGCCTGAAAGAAAACAGACGGTCTGATTCAAATTTGACACTGGTGTAAATCCATTGATTATTCGTGTTTTACTCCAATGTGAGAGAGGAGAATAAAGTCCAATTAAAAAAGAAAAGATTTATATATATATATATTATATATGTAGATACCCACAGGCATTCACATCCACAAACCCAATGCTTTGGTTTAATCTTTAAGCAAACAAATTAAGATCTCCTTGGCAGAGTTTGTTGCTGGTGTTCCTTTTTCCCACTTGACCTGCGGAGATTTGGCGCTCTTTTATCTCAGTCATGCTGGAAATAAAAAATAATCCAACTCCAACTACTCTCCAAAGACTAGGACATGAAAGTTTTTTCTTAGACAAGTTCTCCTTATAACATTTTTTTTTTTAAATGACGTGTGTTTTAACAAAGGGAAGAAAATATGAAGCCTGTTTTCTGCCATGGAGCCACATAAAAACAAGTGATAGGCTCAGGCAACACAATAGAGTTTCTATCCCAACCTTAACGAGCGTTCATAATGAAAAAAGGCTTCTCTTAGCCAAAGTGCAGACAATGAAAACGAGAGCTCCTCTATCTCGCTCCTCCTGCCCTCTCCCTGCTGCTGGTTTATATTCGGCACCTTCACAGGAACCAGTTTCTGGTTGTCAATCGGGATTAACCTACTTGATTGCTGAGCCACAGAGTCTCTGGTGGTGACTCTCCTGTGCAGTCTCTCCCAGCAGCAAAGAGGTGGTTCCCAGTGGCCTAAAACAGGGTTTTAACAGAAACCTCACAACCTCCTTGTACCAGGTGCAAAGTAGGACTCAGCCAGCCTCTTACAAGGCTGAAAAGATGAGAGACCTTTCTTACACTAATAGAGGGTTGGAATAATTCACTAATACTCACGTAAAAATGATAATCAGATTTAGTAAGCACAGCCAGGCTGCTCAACATAAAGGGGGAAGTTATTGAAGGCACAAAGGGCAACTTTGGCACCCGATTCCCATTGAAAGTTAAAGGGCATCAGGTGCCTGACTCCTCACTTTGAGTCTTTGGAAGCCCGCACAAAGGCAAGAAATTTTCCAGCAGCGCTTAAGTCCCATTGACTTGCAGCTAGACTTCTGCTGGGATTTGCAAAGGACTCTAAGTAAGCCAGGCTTGGTCTACATTTCACAGTTTTACTGGCATTGTTGTGTTGGCTAGGAGCGTGACAAAAAATAATCTAAAAACCTCATAGCTTTCACATAGTTATGCCATCAAAACACTCAGCGTGGACAACTATCCTGTGCAAAGTGCTTTTGCCAGCATAGCTAATGTTGTATAGGGAGGTGGTATAGTTATCTCAACAGAACTCCTCTTGCTGGCATACACTGTGCCTCTACCAGGGGGCTTCGCCGGGATACCTATGGCACCAAAGGCTCTGTAGTGTAGGCAAGCCCTAATTTTCTTAGGCTCCCTTGAAAGTGCCAACCATTGGCTCTGAAATGCCTCAAGATTTTCATAAAAATCATAAAAATGTAGGGCTGGAAGGGACCTCAAAAAGTCATCAAGTCCAGCTCCCAGCACTGTGGCAGGATCAAGTAAACCTAGATCGTCCCTGACAGCTGTCTGTCCAATCTATTCTCAAAAACTTCCAATGATGGGGATTCTACAACCTCCCTTGGAAGCCTATTTCTCTCTGGGACATGACCAGAACATGGGCAGTCAGACTTAATGGTCAGAGCTCTTCGGGTAGGCAGACCTGGAGGTCAGAGGAGAGCTGAGCCAGAGTCTAGGATCAAGGGACACCCGGGAGCGTAGTTGGGAACAGAGCTAAGGGTCAGAGCCAGTGATAAGTTGTTGCAAAATGGAATTGTTGTGCTCAGGCCAGCTCTACTTACAGCTGGTAAAGATCAAAAGAAAGAGGAAATACACTAGATTGAAGGGAAAAAATAGTAAAAAATGTACAAAAAATTCACAGGTTTCATTTTTCATGTTTTCTGTTTGCATTTTTCCTTCTTTCGCCTATCGCACCCTCACCCATTTTCCAGGGGCAAAAATGTAAAAAAAAAAAAAAAGGGAAAGTGGGGGGAAACCAAATCCTTTTGAATAAAGAAAAAAATTCATCTTCAAAACCACTGGACAGAGAGTAATTTTGAATTTTTCGCTCTCAGTAGCAGTGGTAGAAAAATGATAAACCTCTGACTGGGGGACATAATTAGGGAAAGAGCAGCTAATTAGGATACACCATTATGATCCATGTATATCCACTTTAAATGATGTAGCCCATCTCCCACATCAGCATCCTAAGGAACAGTCTTTCCTAGAATATCGTTACATCAGCAGTAGGACAGCCATAACGGGATGTGCATTTAGCAGAGAAATACAAGCACAATATGCCAGACTGCATTAAAATCCAGGTTGTAAAACAGAGTAACATTAATTCTCTGTAATGAAATAATGATGCCTGGAGTTCTGTTTTGCATAAAGAGGCAAGTGTTAGGCTGTGTCTTGCTAGTGTATGTTGCCCCAGAATGAGGAGACTGACAGAAGAATAATTCCATTAGGTGACCCTGCCAGTCGACTCAGGGTACCAAACAATTATTTTAAAATAAAACAAACAAGTAAGACATAAAGTACTGACAAATAATGCTTCCTTTCTCCCACCGTTTGTCTAGTCTATTTACATTTAATCTCTGTGGAGCAGAGACTGTTCCTACTGTGTGCTTTTAACAGCATCTAATACAATTAAAACACGTTGTTTATTAGTCCTATTGCAGTAGTAATTCTATTCCCCAGCCAAGATTATGGCCCCATTGTGCTAGTCAATGCATGTGCACACACATAATGAGAGAGTGTCCCTGCTCCGAAGAGCACACCGTCTAAATAGCAAAGAGAAGCAATGGCTGGGAGAAGAAACGGAAGTGCAGCGAGACTAACCCAATGTCAGTGGGAGAATCAGGAATAGTAACCACATCTCCTGAGCTCCAGTGCAGTGCTCAGTCCACTAAATGACACTTCCCTTTCTCCCACCTTTTTGTCTCTTCAGTTATGAGTTATTCCTTGCAGGAACGGTCTCCTACGTAGGGTATGTCTACTCGGCAATTGGGGTGTGTGATTGCAGCATCTGTAAACATACCCTAGCTTTGATCTGGGTAATTACTCAGGAGAGTAGCCGATGATGAAGCCCGTGCTGCTGCAGCTTCACTGTTTCAGTACCCACCCTAGCTAGACCAAAGTTAGGCCGGGTACGTCTACATGAGCTGCTGCAATCACACACCCCAATTGCAGTATAGAGACATCTCAAGTGCATGTACAGTGCCTAGCACACGGGAACCCAGATGTTTGTTGGAGCCTCTAAGAACTACTATAATTCAAATAATATTACTTAAAAAAAATCCAGATAGCCCCTCGGACCCCTCTGAAAACATAGGAGGGATATAGGAGTACAGGATTGTATGCTCTTTTATGCCAGGGGAAATCCAAAACATGAAATCTAGCATCACACCTGTACTACCATTCACCTAATCTTCTTCAATCCACTTCTAACTTTAACACTGTTTGCCCTTGTTCAAAATATCTGGAGATCGTCAGTCTGGCAAAACTTCCCCAGGAATAAGTGAAGAATCAAAACCATAATGCAGTACTTTTATCACACACCTGTCAGCATTTATTTGTTATCTTCTCATTGCCGTGGATGGAGTGGAGTCTGACATTAACAAGCCAAACTGTGTTGTACAGGAGTTTATTGCCTTGTGTTTCAGCCTGCTAACCATCTATACAATGCATCCATGCAGAATATCCACAGTATTGCATTTAATCTAGTTAGGAGTCCACACAGATTGTATCCATCACCGATAAAAACAAAAAACAAAAAAAAAGCTAGCTCTCATAAATATGTACAAGCAAATACAAAACTCCATCTACTCCACTCTCAGTGCCCTGGTTCTCTGGAGATGGCATTATTATTATTCCTCATCCAAATAACTACTACATCTCAATGATAAAGCAGAAGATTATGTGTCACTTGCTAATAGAATTAAAATATATGGTAGTGGGTAAGAGGTCACAGGGGTGTCTACACTTTGTGGTTAGAGGAAATTTATTATCTAGGCACAAATGGATGAAATACAACTGGGGAGTTAACAGCCAGATTTGGAAATTTTGTTGCTGCTGTCAGTTTAATTCAGTACCTGGTTCCTGCAACATTATTTTAAAGCATTTAATAAATAGAGTGGCAATCTTAAAAATCTAGTGGAAGCATTAATGTCTCGGGGTTTTTTTTTTTTTAACCACTGTTCTGCAATTGTTATTTGCCTGCCTGCCTCTCATACAAAGCCCCTGGAGGTTCCAGGATAATATATGGAAATCATTTGATAACCTAGCTGCATAGTATTCAATTCCCAGGGGAGCTAGGGTATCTCCAGCAACAGTGGTGTAACATAGAACTTTTAATATGTTTTTCCATCAGTGCAATTCATCAACTGGCTTTTTATTCATTATGCCAGGACAGCAATGGACCTATTTTCAGGACGGATTGCAAACAAACAGCCCCCTTGTGAATCAGTGCAGCAAGCTGCCTATTGTTTCCTTCTAAATTCTTTCTTAGCATGAATTTAATGCCAACACACAATGGGCTAAAGTGCCAGCCTAGGAGTCAGGAGACCCTTATTTAATTTCCTACTCTGATACTGACTTCCTGTGTGACCTTGGGCAAGTCACTTAGCCTCTCCATGCTTCAGTTCCCCATCTGTCAAATGCAGATAGTAGAATTTCCCTACCTCAGAGACCCTGATCTTTTGAAGTTTCCCCCATCACCAACTAATGTATGTCCTCATCTTTTATTGTTTCTCTCTTCTTCAGCAACATTAAAAGGAGGGACCTCTTTGAGTCCCAAGAGGTTTGTTGGTTCAATAAAAAGATGATATATCCACCCTCTACACAATTCTTATGTTGTTGTTGATTTGACATGTCAGGTTCCATACTCTACACTACGAGGTAGAGACAGTCTTCTGACTCACACTGGCAGCCAGATCAGGTGTCCTTACTAGCAAAAGGTTGAGAGGCAAAAGCTCTAAGGCAGATGGAATTAAGGGTAGAGGCTGAGGTAGTTGTTTAGGAGTAAGATCAGGCTGAGGTTTCTGTTTTTTGTCATCCAAACTAACCATAAAGAAAATTCCTGGAGGGAGGTAAATTTGGACCATATTCACTCTGTGTAATATTAGGAGCAGGGTCAAAATGCCACCTAAATTACCATGCCAATATGACAGATCATCTAACATGCACATTCAAACATGCCTTCCCACCTGTATCCAAGCATCCACGTCCTGGTATAATTTGTTAGAAATGGTGAAAGATACTCAAATTGTGCTAATGTTGATGCAAAACACAGAGCCTATTTCCATAAGCTACATCCTATTCTACTTAGAATGCAAAGTGCCTAGAGATGTAGACAGCACTATTTATGAACTTGGAAACATTTTCGTTGTGAGTTTATAAAGGCACTGAACATTTCATTTAATGCACAAATTTGCTGAAGATTGTAGTAATTATGATTTCAGGAACACAATGTCAAGAAAAAAGCAAGACAAGAAATCACCATTTGCTGTTGCCAGACTCAGAAATTATCTGGAAGGCACAGAATGCTGGTCTCAGAATACACTGAATACATGGAACTCACTGTGTGCGTCTTTCAGCATATGAAAGAACCAGGGCGCAGTGCTTCTCCTTTGCATTTTCAGTAGGTGGAAAACAAATATGGTTTTTCCTTTTTCTCACTTCACTTGAGGGACAGTAAGAGCTGTACACAAACATCTGTATCAAACAGGTGCGCTGAGATCTTTGGAACAGCATTATCCCAAGAGCGGAAACCAAAACGTAGCTCCAACCACTGGAGCAATTAAAAAAAAACAAAAAACAAAACAAAACCCTACAATGGTAAAACCAACCAGACAGAAAAGCTGGGGCAATCAAGAGACAGGACAGAGACAAAGTCTCAGTAAGACAGCGCTCCAAGAGAAGGATATGAACTGCAGTACAAACCATCAGATTCTTGAGAAATTAAGGTTATGATCTATACTGACCTAAGGTGACAGTGGAAACATCAGCGGTGAAGGGTGTGCAGTAAACAAGCAGTTTGCAATCTTCTTGTGCAGAACTGTACATCCCAGCACTTAAAAGAGTGCAAGTGCCTAGCACAAAATCTAAACACATCTAAGATTTTGCACACACATTCTTTAAAGTGTAGAAATAGAATTACAGTACATTTAGGTTTAAAATCTGCTTGATTGTGTTGAGGGTAAAGAAAGCACTGGTGCACTTAAACACTTAGTAAACCCCCAGCCCTTCCCACTTATTTATACTCTCTAATTCGGGACAAATTCATCCCGGTAGTCAGTCAAGGGGCTCTGAACCCAATAACACAAGGCCTGTTGAGTCTGCACACCTACATGTTAATCATTGAAAATGTCAACTATTCCGAGCTACATGCTCACTGACCTAGTTTGTAAAAGTGGTTGTGCATGTCGTGCATTCAGCTCACTTGCAGAGTTTTGAAAGTTCAATCCTTGGTATTTAACTGTCTGATCTGAGATCTTTGTTATATAAATGAATATCTATGTACTATGTATACATGTAGACATACCTGCATGCTTTTAAATATTCTTGCACTTGGGTATCTAGCACAGGTCATCAAGAACTGGCTTCTCAAAGGACTGAAGGAAGGAACTGGTCTCTACATTCTCATCCCAAAAATTGTTGGGGAAAGATTAATAGTCCTATTGCTTTAAAACTCCTCTTATCCTGTAGGGTGAAGGATGGAGGATACCTAGGGAGGTGGTGGAATCTCCTTCCTTAGAGGTTTTTAAGGTCAGGCTTGACAAAACCCTGGCTGGGATGATTTAGTGGGGGATTGGTCCTGCTTTGAGCAGGGGCTTGGACTAGATGACCTCCTGAGGTCCCTTCCAACCCTATATTCTATGATTCTATGGAATTGCATTGAATAAACACTGATTATCTTGTGAGAAACACCCTTCTTGCCAGACAGGAAGAAATATGAAGGGCTGTATGGAATCCATGCCTTCTCTGAACAGTATTTTGCTTCAGTTCCCCCCACTGATAATTATATGTAAATTCTTAGAGTAGACTTGCAAAGAGAAAACTGCATGGTTGTATTTGAAATCTGCATATTTCTTCCATGGCTTATAATTCTGCACATAGACAGCTGCCTGCTTGTGTAAATCTGCCATTTGACTTTATGAATCTCATGAGTTGTAGTGCAAGCAGCCTGGCTTTTGTGTAAAAATGGTGGAATTAATGAGACTCAGCAGTGCGGGGCATTTTTGGATGAACAGGTACCTAAATGTGAGCAGATTGAAGGAGACATGGATACGCTGTTTGACTGCGAAAATGATTAGTAGTAACCCCAAATGATTCATATAGAATAGGATGTTTGCCTGACACTATCTCACTTGAAGCTAAATGCCTTTGAAGCAAACACCTCAGTCTTTAAAATGCATTTATATCCAGAAAAAATGAAGGGAATTGTCCTTCAGAGATCCCACAGACGTGTTAGACTCCTCTGTGTGCCTGAAAGGCCTCAGTTATCTTGACATTCATTAAGAGATGATTCCTGGGGTCATGGATTCTGAATTTATTATGTATGCCAATAAATACAAAGGACTTCTCTGACTTGAAAATAGATTGGGGGTCCTGACATGAAGGGCTGGTCTGCCTATGTAGAAAGAGGATTTGCCAAGACTGGATGCAGGAAACTGGAATTATCCAGTGGTCTTGCTCAGGGATATTAGTGACGGGGGTGTGGGGTGGGTGGGTGAAATCTCTCTGTTGGAGGCTGTCTGCTTTTAACTAGAATGAGTTATCAGAAATGAATGGGGCCTGTGGCCACATACCTCAGGCTGTGATATTGTCTGTTCTCATAAGCTAAGCAAAGTCATGCCTGATGAGTTCTTGGATGAGAAACATGGAAATGGGGCAGGGGGAGGTTCAGTAGGCAAGACTCTTCCTCTGAATCATTCCCAGCCCAGCATTTGTGGAATATTGCACTGTGGGAGACTGTCTCTGTGAATAAAAGGTGACACTGAGTACCTGAGGTTACCTCAGTTTAATATGGTGCTACCCAAAATGAAGGTATTGGCCAGGACTGGCCAAGAGAGCTAAATCTCCTAATTCTATAGACCTGTGAGGTTCTGAGACTGTATTACAAATTCAGAATGATGAGTTCATTGCTGAAGAAGTGGGCTTCAAGGGAGCAGGAATGAATTTCAACAAACCATAGGTGACTCCCAAGTGCTTATCCCAGTCAGTGGGACTTGGAGTCTCATCTGAAGAGGAATGTAGGACCACTTTCCCTATGCTTGCATCTTTCCTCGCTGCAGCAGACAGTGCGTAATGTCTAGTGCAAGCATGAATGGAAGACTACATCGCCACCTTGCAGATGTCCATAATCAGGATGTGTGCCACACACATGCTGCTGAGGGGGAATGCAGTGTGGTTGAGTGCCCTGTCAGCTTGTCGGGAGGCGTTCCCTCTTTGACAGCATAACACATTGTGATGCAGATGGCAATCCATTTTGAGAGTCTGAGTTGTAACTGGTTGACCGCACATATGCTCAGCACAAGAAACACAGAGCTGGGAAGAAACTTGAAAAGGTTTTGTCCTATTGGGGTAAAAAGCAGGAGCTTGAAAAATGTCCAGGGTATGGAGCCTTCCCTCATCCTTGTGAGTATGTGGCTTTCAGAAGGAAATTGGCACATACAGAGACGGATTCAGGTGGAAATCAGATACCACTTTCAAGAGGAACTTAGGGTGTAGTCTAAGCTGAAATTTGTCCTTGTATAAAACTGTGCGTGGCACATCAGTGACCAATGCAGTTCTCCCACCCTCCTAGCAGAGGTGAGGGCCACAAAGAAAGCTATGTTGCCAGCAAATATAGAAGCAAGCACAGTGCTAACGGCTTGAAAGGAGGGTTGATCATAGAAGACAACACTAAATTCAAATCCCAAGAAGGAGCTGGGTTACTGACAGTCAGGAACAATCTATCCAGACCCTCCACATATGTAGTCACGATAAAATGAGCGAAAACAGTCTTACCATCTATGCCAGGGTGGAACAGCGAAATGGCCACCACATGTCCTTTAATGGAACTGGTGGTTACACCTGACTCCTGAAGGTGCAAGAGATTGTCCAGAATTGGCAATGGACACCCACACACCTACAGCATAATGGGCATATGCAAGCATTCAAAGAAGAATCAGTTCCCATTTGGTGGGAAATACCATGATTTCAAAATTAGTTTTCATTCTAAAGAATTCAGAAATTTCCTGCAGAATGAAATTTTCAAGAAAAATTTTGTTTCAGGTCAATTGAAAGTTTGGTTTCGATAAAATCAAAAATGTTTTAAATGATCAGAAACTAAATTAATTTCACATTATAACTTACAATATAAAATTTCAAAATGAAAAATCAATGGTCGGTTTTGAAGATGTGAAAACAACGTCTAAACATCTTGAAAATGCTTCATTTTGATGTATTTAATGAAATTTCATCAAAATTAACATCCCCATGCAAAAGTTTTGAGTTTAAACAAAACAGCATTTTCCAATGGCGAAGTGTCCATCAGTAAATTTTTGACCAGCTCTACTAATTACCCTGCTTCATATGTGATGATGGAAAACTTACTTAATGCAGTTAAGATATTTTAAGATTCTAAGGCTTTCAAGACTTGGATATTCTTGAATGAAAATGAAGAAGGGGCAAATTATTGTATAGAATGTCTGAAATGTTGACTTTACTTGTGTTGTTAGAAAGTGTGCTGTTTCACCAAGGGACAGTGTAACACACAGCTCTCTTAATAAGCTTCTCTGTGTATAAAGGCTTTACTTTCTGAAACCTAAAAAGACAAAAAGAAAGAGTGAAATATTACACCTTGGTCCTTGAGGAAATTTCAACCCACAAGATACTCTTGCTGCCATGAATAAAAGCAGAGACAAGGTCTAAGACAAGGTTTCAACAGCAGGATGGGAGGGGAGCGCGGAGAAAGGAGGAATGAAAGAAAGAAGAAAAAAAGATTAACAAGTTTCATCCCAATAGCAAATAGGATTTTTTCCTGCCAAGGTTAGCTGACACAAGCACAAAAATGTAATAGCTATAAATTTGTCTCCAACAAGATCTATTGTCACTTTCAGATGATGGAACCTGTTTTATCATCCAACTTTTAAAATATATACACAGAGCAAGACATGCTATTAACCTATAAAATAATACCGGTTTTGAAATTTTAAGAAGATACACATACAGGGTGTATTATCTGAAGTGAAAATAAAAAAAACTAGTGGGTGGTTAACCATTTCTTCAATGAAACATATTTTCTAAAGTTTGAATGAAAGATTCTAGTCCATCTTACTCACGCAAGTAAATCCTACATAAATTGATAGTGCTACTTGTGAGACTAAAGTGAAGCCAGATTTGGCCTTCCTACATACAGCACTAGCTAAGGCACGCAGTACAGAATCTCACCCATAGAACCGAACAGAGAATGAGATATTTTCTAAAAGTTTGGTTGAAGTGTCCTATAGGATTCTGTAGCAGAGACAGCATTGTTCATTAAATTGCATAGGATGGCTCTAAAACCCATACAAATATGGGCAGAACATGCACCCCCCCCACCCCTTTCGGGGAGGCTAGCCCCCTGCCCTGTCCCATCCACCCGAGACCCCACCTCACTCCGCCCCTTCCACCCGAGGCCACGCCCCCACTACTCTCACCAGCTGGACCAACGGTGCAGCCTCGAACCCCGGCCGGCGCGAGCCTGGGCCAGCCGGCCAGCGCCTGCAGCAGTCCCGAGCCCCAGGATTGAGCCCTGAACCTGGGCTACCCAAAGGAGTTGTGAGTCCCACCATAGCCCATCCCGGGGGCTGCGGCAGGGAGCATTAGCATAGGTTCGGGGAGCCATAGCCTCCCCCAGCCTTCATTACCCACCGCCCATGCATACAAAAATGATCATGTTTTACAGGATAGTAACAACAAACAGGGGAGTTTTGCAAGCGAGTTCTCCAGGTGAAGGAGGAGCAACTACATGACCCTTGAGGTGAGTTTATTGTCTGTTAGTTTGTCTGGCGTTGCGTGCTTACCATTTGCCTGCTTGACTGAAGTGTATAGTGTGGTCTGTTAGCGGAGGAGGGGCCTGGGTGCTGAGCCTAGCAACCTGCTTGGGAAGGCTGAGAACTTCCTAAGGAGACTCGAGCCTGCCATCCTTCAGGGCCGGCGCAACCCATTAGGCGACCTAGGCGGTCGCCTAGGGTGCTGCTATTTTGGGGGCGCCGGCGCCCCGGCCGTCCGTTCAATTTTGGGGGCGGGACCTTCCGCCGCCGCTGTTGGGGGCGGCATTTCGGGGGCGGGACCTTCCGCCGCCTAGGGCGCCGGAAGAGCTGGCGCCGCTACTGCCATCCTTTGATCTCTATTCCCTTTAGGATCCCTTGATAATGGAACAGCGCTAACTCAGGGAGAACAGGAGTTTAAAAACCAGCTCCTAAGAGACCATCGGAATAGCTAGCAGCGGAGTTTTGGAAAGGAGTTTAGAGCGGGAGTGTGAGAGCCAGATACACCTAACAAACCGTCTCTAAATTTAAGTCAATAGACCCCTACCCAAAAAACAAAGAACAAAAACATCTCAGCAAGAGTAAAAAAAATAAAATAAAAATGTGGGTAGATTCCATGAGTGGAATGGGAGCTATCCCATTGATTGTTCTGAATGCAGCATGTACGATTACCTGCATTGTAAGCAGGTGGCATATGTGTGCATTCACTGCAAGCAGACTCTCAATGCACAGATGAGATTGACGGTGTTTGGGGGAGGAATTTAGGTTTATTAGGAACTAGAGAGCCTTTGAGGAAAGGAGGAGCCTATTTAGGAAGGATGGGTTCCATCTAAACCAAAAGGGAACCAAAGTGCCAGCATGTAAAATTAAAAAGGTCATAGAGGAGTTTTTAAAATAAGGGCTGGGGGAAAGCCAACAAGTGTGGAGGAGCACACGGTTTGGACAGAGACATCCCTTAGGGGAGGAGTTATTAAAAGGGATACTCTATATCCTAGTAAAGGGGAGAGGATAGAAGTTGATCCAGTACAGATAGGAACGGAAGAGAAACAGAAACGAAAAATCTTAAAATGAGTCAACCAGTGTCATAGAATCTCTATGGATAGAAACTGCATCCTTGCATAAGCAGAATATAGCAGTAGGAATATTGTATTGACCACCTGAACAGGATAGCGATGGTGACTGTGAAATGCTCAGGGAGATTAGAGAGGCTACAAAACCCAAAAACCCAATAATAATGGACGACTTCAATTATCCCAATATTGACTAGGTACAGGTCACCTCGGGACGGGATACAGAGGTAAAATGTCTAGACACCATTAATAACTGCTTCGTGGAGCAGCTAGTCCTGGAACACACAAGGGGCAAGGCAATTATTGATCTAGTTCTAAGCAGTCCGCAGGATCTGGTCCAAGAGGATAGCTGAACTATTCAGTAATCGCAACCAGAATATAATTAAATTTAACCTCTTTCGGGAGGGGGAATACCAAAGAAACCCACCACAGTAGCATTTAACTTCAAAAAGGGGAACTATACCAATGTGAGGAAGTTAGTTAAATGGAAATTAAAAGGAAAAGTCACAAGAGTGAAATGCCTGCAAGCTGCATGGAAACTATTTTGAAACATCATAATGGAGGCTCAAACTAAACTCATTCCCCCCTCTCAAAAAAAAACAAACCACCAAACCAAACAAACCAAAGAACAGTAAGAGGAAAATAAAAGAACTGCTACCATGGCTAAACAACAGAGTAAAAGAGGTGGTTAGAGACAAAAAAGACATCTTTTAACAAATGGATTTCAAATACTACTGAGGAAAACAGAAAGGAGTATAAACCCTGGCAAGTCAAGTGTAAAAGTATAATTAGGCAGGCAAACAAAGAATTTGAAGAGCAACTAGACAAAAGACAAAAGACAAAAACTAACAGCAATTTTTTTTAAGTACATCAGAAGCAGGAAGTCCGTCCCCCGTCCCCCCCCCCCCCCAACCACAGGGGTCACTAGACGTCCAAGGTACCAAAGGGGCACTCAATGAAGACTGTAGAGAATTCTTTGCAAATGAATTCTTTGCATCTGTCGTCACTGCAGAAGATGTGAGGGAGATTTTCACATTGAGCCATTCTTTTTAGGTGACAAATCTGAGGAACTGTCCCAGACAGAGGTGTCCACAGAGGAGGTTTTGGAACAAATTGATACATTAAATAACAACAAGTCACAAGGACCAGATGGTATTCACCCAAAAGTTCTGAAGGAACTCAAATATAAAATTGCAGAACTAACTACTGTGGTCTGTAACTTATCACTTAAATCAACCTCTGTACCAGATGACTGAAGGATAGCTAATGTGACATTGATTTTTTTTAAATCAAGATCAGATGTTTTTCGAAAACCTCTGCCATAGGAATTATTTTGGGGAAGTTCTCTGGCCTGTGCCAGAAGCAATCCTGACAACTGCAGGCCAGTAGGCCTAACTTCAGTACCAGGAAAATTGGTTGAAACTGTAGTAAATAACTTATTTATCAGACACACTGATGAACACGATTTGTTGGGGGAGAGTCAATGTGGCTTTGGAAAAGGGAAATCATGCCTCGCCAATCGATTAGAACACTTTGAAGGGGGTCAACAAACATGTGGACAAGGGTTATCTATGGATATAATGTACTTGGACTTTCAAAAAGCCTTGGACAAAGTCCCTCAACAAAGGCTCTTAAGAAAAATGAGCAGTCATGGGATAAGAGGGAAGGTGTTCTCATGGATCAGTAACTGGTTAAAAGATAGGAAACAAAGGGTAGGAATAAACGGTCAGTTTTCACAGTGGAAATATGTAATTAGGGGATCCCCTAAGGATCTGTACCGGGACCAGTGCTGTTCAACACATCTGGAAAAAGGGGTGAACAGTGAGGTGGCAAAGTGTGCAGATGATACAAAATTACTCAAAATAAGTAACTCCAAAGCAGACTGCAAACAGTTACAAAGCGATCTCACAATCTCAGTCACTGGGCAACAAAATGGCAGATGAAATTCAATGTTGATAAGTGCACAGTAATGCACACTGGAAAACATAATCCCAACTATACATACAAAATGATGAGATCTAAATTAGCTGTTACTACTCAAGAAAGAGATCTTGGAGTCATTATGGATGTTTCTCTGAAAACATCTGCTCAATATGCAGCTGCAGTCAAAAAAGCTAACAGAATGTTGGGAACCATTAAGAAAGTGATAGATAAGACCAAAAATATCATAATGCCACTATATGAATCCATGGTACACCCACGGCTTGAATACTGTGTGCTGTTCTTGTTGCCCCATCTGAAAAGAGATACCCTCCTCCATACTTTTTCCAAATCTAATGTAGCAACAATGATTAGGGGTATGGATCAGCTTCCCTACGAAGAGAGATTAAAAAGACTGGGACTTTTCAGCTTGGAAAAGAGACGACTAAGGAGGGGATTGACAGAGGTCTATAAGATCATGAATTGCGTGGAGCAAGTGAATAGGAAAGTGTTATTTACCCCATCACATAACACAAAAACCAGGGCTCACCTAATTAAATTAATAGGCAGCAGGTTTAAAACAAACATTGTGTACTTCACACAACACAGTCAACCTGTGGAACTCATTGCGAGGGGATGTTGTGAACACCAAAAGTATAACTGGGTTCCAAAAAGGTATTAGGTAAGTTCATGGAGGACAGAGCCATGAATGGCTATTAGCAAAAATAGTCAGGGACACAACCCTATGCTTTGGGTGTCCCTAGACCCCTGGCTGCCAGAAGCTGGGACTGGACAACAGGGGATGGATCACTTGACAATTACCCTGTTCTGTTCATTTCCTCTGACGGATCTGGCACCAGCCACGATGCTGGACTAATTGGACCATTGATCTGATCCAGTATGGCCATTCTTATGTTCTTAGTATGTTTCTTTCAGGGCCGAGTCAGAAATTCATAAGACACATGCAGTTGGAATAATCAAGAAATTAGTGTAATGTTGCTTGACCTTTTAAAAACATCTAACACAGAAAACCAAATGTTGATGGTTCCTTTGATGGTCACTGAAGAAAGATTTTCCTTTATCATCAACTTTTCTACTTAATAACCACCACGCACATTGCTTCCTGCTTCTTTTATTCTTGATTCCTTCTACTGTACGTTCCGAGACACAGGACTTTGTACATTTCTTGTAAACACACAAGATTGCATCAAAGAAGATACCAAACTTCATCAATTTCTACTCCCAACAGGAAAATCTCCAGGGCCCTGAACTTTCACTAGCTGCTCAGGTCAAAAACGGGGAAACACTAATATAACATGAGTTATTTTTATTCAATGCAATTAATCAAATGATTTAGGATAGAGGGAAAGACAATTATTTCATAGAGTTTGAGAAATCAGGGTTTAAAGTAAATAAATCCAGAACTGAAGAATAGAATGTAACAGAGAGGGCAGTTGATACTGCTGATATACCGTACTTATGACAAACGTGCAGGTCTTGCACATATTTAGAAATGAAACCTCTTTGCCGCAAGCTATCAATTGACATCATTTCAGGATATCAGGTTGTGGTCAAAAAATCCTTACAGAAAAGCAGAAAATAGTAAGTTATTTCATTTTTCTCTTGTGCTGAAAAAAGATTGAACTGAATGTCTTGAATTAATGGACATCATGAGCTAGAGTTTTCAATGGGTGGTCTTATTATTTCAAGTGGTGATACTAATGATCATGCTAGGGAAAATGATAGCAGTTATATCTGTGAAACGCTCTTGAAATGAATGCTTTGGATAGAATTGTAAATGTTATTCTTATATGCATCTATAAACCTTTGAGCAACATACCCACAAGCTCAGGATGATCTGGGTTTCAGTTTGTGATACTACTTGCAAAATCCCAGTATGCTGGGTATCTAAAACAATTGTGTACATTTCATTAATGCATTTTTCTAAGCTCAGAGGAAACCTTTCCTCTTGCTGAAATAATTTTTGCTTGAGTAATGTTCTCACAATCTTTTAAAACATCCATAGATGGATACGTGACATACACTTTATGTGCTTTGCTTCTTACCTTGAGGTCTGGTGTGCATCCTTGAAGAACCAACACTCAAAATAATAGTCCATGTTACAGCCAGTCCTTTGAAAGTAATAGCCTTTTGAATGCATTCTTATTAGCCACACTGCATGTGATTTCCCCCAGTGGCACTGGACAGTCCAAGGTAGGAAGAATAGGACTCCCCTCCCTCTTGGCTTTAAGATTTTGCCCACCATTTGTAAAAGATGAGACTAAAGCAGGGGTCGGCAACCTTTCAGAAGTGCTGTGCCGAGTCTTCATTTATTCACTCTAATTTAAGGTTTCGCGTGCCAGTCATACATTTCAATGTTTTTAGAAGGTCTCTTTCTATAAGTCTATAATATATAACTAAACTATTGTTGTATGTAAAGTAAATAAGGTTTTTAAAATGTTTAAGAAGCTTCATTTAAAATTAAATTAAAATGCAGAGCCCCTGGACCGGTGGCCAGGACCTGGGCAGTGTGAGTGCCACTGAAAATCAGCTTGTGTGCCGCCTTCGGCACATGTGCCATAGGTTGCCTACCCCTGGACTAAAGCAAACAAACAGTTAGTGATCCCATTACACATCCCTTGAACCTCAACAAATGCTAAATGCAAAGATCTAAAGCCTGCAGAAATCAGCAAACTTCTCCGATTGACTTAAATGGGCATTGAATCTACCCATTTCAAGTGATGTGAACATTACAGATCTGGAATGCAATCCAGTCACGTAAGTTAAGTAGAGTCAGACTGGTATAGTATTTGGAAGGGAGAAATGAGCTCTTTTGCATATCTGACTCTACAGGTTACACATTAGAGGCACTAAAGAAAAGTAGGCTGTCAAGAAACATGAGCACAGAACCACATAGGCTGTTGTTTGCAGGTGCAAGGACAAACTGGAAGCCACTTCTGAAAGTCGGGAGCTATAAGTCAAATCTCTAGAACCTCTCAGTAATATTATGGAAAGTGCCATTAAGAAAGCAGGCAATAAAACAGGCTTCCATCCTACACTGAAGCGGTGCCAACGGTTGCCAGCTTAAGTAATTCCAAGAGACACTTTCTTTGATGGAGGAAACAGCTGCAGAACTCCAATGAGCCCCTAGAGGGGCTAGATGTGTGTCGGGGTCTGCTGATTCAGACTTGACAAATCAGCTGAGGAGGACCGTAGCTGGCACTTGTTGCCTTGTCTGGCTGCTCGCACTGCCGTTTGCCTTTATGGGGCTTGGCACGCCATTACCCATGATCCTTGCAAATATCACTCATCGAGCTGCCTTTTAAGTGTAGTTGTGTGAGAACTGTAACAACTTCTTGCTTTGTTCGTTCAAAGGCATAATGGAAGAGAGCCACATTAAAGCCACAAAGAAACACACTGCTGGAGTGCAATGATTCATTCAACAAATTATCCCGAATATAAACTGTTGCTAAGTACAGGAAACAAAAAGTAGATCCCAGTTGGAGAATTGGAGCACAAATGTGGTAAACTCCTCAGCTGATCGTAAGTAAACAAACATTTGCAGATATCATTAGCCAAATCCATCCCTGGTGAAACACTGTTGATTTCACTGTAAGAGCTGCAGGGATAGACCTGGAGACCTGTAATTCTCTAAAAAAATAACTGTTAAATAAGTGCAACAGGTAGTGTTTTCTCACCCTATGGCACACCAACATCCTTCATTCTCAATCCCCATTCATTTGGCCACTCTGCTATGACTGCTGACAAATGTTATGTAGACACAACTGTCCACCAAGGAACTGCTCTGAGGTCACAGGCCCATTTCACATAGGCTACCCAACAGCCGTTACACAGTAGAAATCTTTTCAGCAAGCCACTGCTTCTAAAACCGGCATATTGCTAGGAACACTGTATGCCTTGAACACCACGAGACCTCCCTCTCTGCCTCCCTTTTCCCTGCTCAGTTTTATATTTAGACAATAATGAATTATTGGCGACACATGCTGGGGGCACGGTTGAGCAGTCATGCACATAAAATAGAACACAGCAACACAGAACCTACAGGAGGCAAAAGCGGAGGGCAGGGATATCCTGACAGAATTAGAAAGACTTTGTCCCCTCAGGGGCAGCTCCTCTAAACTCATTCTGAAAATCGTATTATAGTCTTAAAGACATGTTTAAAAATATATACACTTAGATAAGATTGTTTCAGAACAAGAGACCACATGGAAAGAGGAAGTTGTCCTATTCCCTTTGGAACACATTGGCTTATTTCTAAGACATGGCATCTATCAGTCAGACCCTCCGTTGGTGTAAACCAGTGCAGCACACCTTTGCCACTTGGCACCAGCTGAGAAACTGGCCCTATAGCTTTTTTCCAGATGTAGGAATCTACAAATCAACAGTCACATATTTATGGTGGGATATATATATATATATAAAAGGGGCTTGATTTCTAACATTGCCTGAATCCAGCCAAATTGACACAGAATTCGATATCTTCTGTGCCCACCAAGGGCTAGATGATGACTTCACCCATAAGTAAAATTAAGAGATGACAAGTAGCTATGCTGCCCCAGGCCAGACTAACGAAGCGGCTGTGACTCCATCTATCAACAATTTAATAACACAGCCCATCACCATGGTATCTGAGTGCCTTTGAGGATTATACACCCTTCCCTGGTTCCCCTGGCTCATCTGGGGAGTAAATTGCTACTGGTCCACACCATTACTTTTTTCTCCTGCTTTTTCTCCCCTCCACACTCAGACCAGCAACGTGTGCAGCCCATGAAAGCATGTAGGGAACAACTTATGCCCCTTTTATTCCCTTGTGGTCACATAGAATCTCTGGCCACCTTGCCCTAAGCAATCTGGACATTTAGTGCTGAGCATGCAAAGTCAGACACTACTTTCCAGAACTGAATCCCGCGCCTGTGCCTTGTATATGAAATATTGATAGACTAATGGTTAGAATGCGCAGCACAATGGTACTGTGAGATTTCTCTCTATCAATTATAAATAGTAATACTTTCTTACTGGAAGAAAATCATGGCTCAAGATTGACACTACATGTAACTGTTGTGGTGGTGTGACGGGTTGGATCACAGAAAACCCCTTGGGAGCTGCCAGCTGATGTGCAAAGACTACTTCTGTTTCTATTCTCCCTGCCAGCTCGGTGGTTTCAGTACACTGTCTTGGTGAAGCCAGACACACCCATCTGCTCCAGACACAGACCCAGAGTCTGAATAACCTGTCCCAAAGCTGCAGGTTTACCTGAGAACAGCTCACAGAAGTGTGCTTGCCTTTAGCACTCAGATGCCCAATTCCCAATGGGGTCTAAACCCAAATAAATCCGTTTTACCCTGTATACAGGGTAAACTCATAAATTGTTCGCCCTCTATAACACTGATAGAGAGATATGCACAGCTGTTTGCTCCCCCAGGTATTAATACATACTCTGAGTTAAGTAATAAGTAGAAAGTGATTTTATTAAATACAGATAGTAGGATTTAAGTGATTTCAAGTAGTAACAGACAGAACAAAGTAAGTTACCCAGCAAAATAAAATAAAATGCGCAAATCTATGTCTAATCAAACACTGAATACAGATAATCTCACCCTCAGAGATGCTTCAGTAAGTTTCTTCTCAGACTGGACACCTTCCAGGCCTGGGCACAATTCTTTCCCCTGGTACAGCTCTTGTTCCAGCTCAGGTGATAGCTAGGGGATTCTTCATGATGGCTTCTCTCTCTCTCTGTTCTCTTCCACCCCTTTATATATCTTTTGCATAAGGCGGGAATCCTTTGTCCCTCTGGGTTCCCCCACCCCTCACTGGAAAAGCACCAGGTTAAAGATGGATTCCAGTTCAGGTGACATGATCACATGTCACTGCAAGGCTTCATTACTCACTTGCCAGCACACACATATACAGGAAGACTCACAGGTAAATACAGCCATCTGCAGACAATGGCTCTGGTTAATGGGAGTCATCAAGATTCCAAACCACCATTGATGGCCCACACTTTGCATAATTACAATGGGCCCTCAGAGTTATATTTTATACTTCTAGTTTTAGATACAAAAGTGGTACATTTATACAAATAGGATGATCACTCTCAGTAGATTATAAGCTTTGTAATGATACCTTTTGCATGAAGCATATTCCAGTTACATTATACTCACTTATTATCATGTTTTTATAAAACTATTCCAATTACATTATATTCACTTATGTTTTTACAAAATCATATAGACTGCACAACGTCACAGGTGGCACTCAAGATGTTTCTATCTTCAGCTCCTCAGAGATAAATCAGGCTCCTGCTTAGAGATACCTACATTTCTGAGTCACCTGGATTGCATGGGGACAGCCTGGATTAGAGGTATTAGCACAGGCCAGGAAGTCTGTTCTGATCTGATCTCAGCTTAGAACATGGATTCATTTTGTGACCTGGGGCAAGTCATTTTGCTTCTCTACCTCAATTCTCATTTGTAAAATGAGGATATTACTACTAATTACCATTCCTCAAAGGGCAGCCCTGAGTGTGTCTGTCTATACAAGCCAGGTATACAGCACGATAGGGGCTAAATGTACTTGAACGATAAGTGCAAATACAAGGCCACTTGACATACGTCAAAATGGGAAACTCACAAAATATTAAGATGGAAGCCTTTAAATATAAAGGAAAAGCATTGCAAAGAGGCATAGTTTGGGGAGGCAGATATACAGCTAGAGGCTCAACATCTAACCCACCACTCAATAAAGATCTTTCCTACAGTTCTGCCTGGCACAGCACTTGTTGCTAACGAACCATAACCAGGGACCAAACAGTGCCTCTGTAACTCACACCAGGAGAGTACGGGTCCTTTTCCATTCTATTGGGTGGTCCATATAAGGGTGTGATGGTCTGTTGCAGGTGCTATCCAAAGGACTCATCGCTCATGCTTTTAGCATGAAAGTTCCTGAGTTTAAATGCTGCTGCTAACCCAAGCACAGGTCACTTACATCTCTGCACTTTGGCTTACCAAAATGAAGCACAAGTAAATGTCTCTGGCAGCCCTTTGGTTGAAAAACAATTGGGATCTCCCCGTGTGTTCTTTTCCTCCCCACCTCATTTCTTCTCTTTCCTATCTCTCTCCTTTTGCCTTCTGGCTAAGAACAGTCTGGCTGACTTTGCCAAGACTATATATTTTGAAAATTTGCTGTGAGCCTGTGACCACAGGGAGATCTCTCTGTGTGTGTGCTCGTCTCCTTTTGTTGTCTTAGGAAACGGGATCAGATTTTAACAATAGCCCCAGCCCATCTCAAGTAACTTCTTCTCTTTTCCCCAAAAAGAAAGTTGCTATCATCATTAATACCCTTGTTGACAGTCTCTTCAAACGTATTTGCCCTCTCACAAGACTCTCTCCAGCTAACGGGAAAGGGAACAAGGGATGTTTTTAAAATGAAAGCCTTACTTAACACAAACTGTTTTTCCCTTGTTTTCCTGTATCTTTAATAGAATGTTAAAATGATTTTGAATGGTGTTTTTCATGCTACTAGGCAGGCTGAGGGCTCTGTACACCAAATCTCAAATCTTGTTTAACACTTCTTAATGTTGGACGGTGTGAAGCTGGAAGCCCCTCAGTGCAAACTGAAAGAGGGCCCACCATACTGTAACTGATATCAGAGCCAACACACATTACCCTCAACACACTATTGCCTAACAGGTAACTAAAAGGTGTCACGTAGGGTATTCTATGTAAACCGGTGACACATTGGTCCTAAAAATCATTGTGTTATGTATATACGGATTGTGTACAAAGTCACACGTGTGCTGGAAACATGTTCTTAACATGTGTTTCGGGCTGTGCAGCCTGCACTAGACAAAGGAATTTGTATTTACCTGTCCGACCAGCTTGATTAGTAGCTGAGGACAAAAAGTACATTCATGTATATGGCACACAAAGCTATCTATCAAACAGCATCTTAGAGAGCACACCAGGGGACAGAGTCTGCACCTCAGGAACCCTTCCTGGCTCTTGAGGCAGAGACAATGGACTTAGGGTAATAGAAGGGGAGCAAAAAGGCATTTTAGTTACCCATCACCTAGGGAATAGCACCCTTTGATTCTGTGCTGGCCTCCTCTGGCCTCAAGATGCTGGTAATTTGATGAGAGTAAAAACTGCTTAGGCAAATATTGTAACTTGCACAAAGACTAAGTTTTAGTCACTGGAAAGCATATTTGTTTAGTTTGTGACCACGCCTGTCTTTTTTTCTCTTGCTTAGTATCACTTATCTCTGTTCTTTGCTAATACATTTATTCTTGTCTGATTATAATACTATCTCTGTGCTGTGTATTCAAGTGAAGTGCGTGTCTACAGCTAACCTGATGGGCTGATGTGTGCTTTGTCTCTTTGGAGGCAGCAAACTTCATACGTTGTGTGAGGGTCCAGTGAGAGGGACTGGACACTGCACAGACACCTCTCTGGGGAAACTAGGTTTCAGTGAGTGTTACCTGCAAGTAGAGTGACCAGACAGCAAGTGTGAAAAATCGGGACTGGGGTGGGGGGGAATAAGAGCCTATATAAGAAAAAGACCCAAAAATCGGGACTGTCCCTATAAAATCGGGACATCTGGTCACCCTACCTGCAAGGCGAGGTTTAGATTGGCAGAGTCTTGAAGATTTTGCTGGCAAGGCAGATAAGCTGGCGTGTCAGGGAGCTGACCCAGAGTTTAGCAGCAACAAAGCTCTCACTCGTGCTAAGGCAAAGGGTTAGCACAGGGGTTCACAGTTCTGGGTGTCCTGAGCAGGACACTGGGTTATGTTCACACCTTTGTCTCTTTGGGCCCACATATTCCATCTGCATGAATACAAAAGGCCTAAACTAGTTCAGCCTTCAGCAATTGAAAGATCATACTTGATAGGGAAAGTCATGGAATGCACGGTAGAGAGAAGATTATTAGAGAGTCTCTAATATCCCGGGACCAACAAGGCTACAACAACAGTGCATAGAGAGAGAAGGCTAGTCATTATTAGTCACTAGTCAGAAAGGAGTAGATGAAGCACCTAGGCCATATTAAGGAGAATATAAATTAATATAATATAATATAATATAATATAATATAATATAATATAATATAATATAATAGGAGAAGCTCTGGTTATTTAACATGTGATCTGGCAATAAAAAGGAAAACTAATGGAATGCGTGCACACTCTCTCCCCCCTCGGGGCACTCTCTTTGATCTCATAACACAGGAAATTCTCTGTTGAGACTGAATAGTGCTCCAAAATTGGCATGCTCCCTTCTGTGCCTAGATCCAACTTGAGTGTCTAACTTCATCCCAACTGGATTGCCATTAGTTTCATTGGAGTTGCACCAGGGCTTAATTGAGCCCAGGTATGAGGATTTAGGCCTGGTTTACACCTAAAATACAGGTCAACATAGCTACATTGCTCAGGGGTGTGAAAAATTCCCACCCCCGAGAGACATCGTTAAGCCAACCTAAGCCCCGGTATAGACACCATTAAGTCGATGGACGAATTCTACCACCTGTTGAGGGAGTGGATTAACTACATTGACAGAAAAACGCCTTCCGTCGCTGTAGCACGTTGACACTGTAGCGTCACAGCTGCAGCATTACAGCTGTGCTCCTGTAGCATCTGTAGTGTAGAGATACCCATACGGTCAGCCAATGAGAACAAGAGACTGAAATACAGGACTGTGCCACTAACACAGATGGACAAACTACCTAACCTCTCTGTTATTCATTCGGAGCACTCATTCTGTGAGGCTGAATATTTGTAAAGCACTTTGAGATCCTTGGATAAAGATGTTCCCATAAGTACCATTTTCTTGGCAATAAGCCCTTGATGAATATTAAAATAAGTGGTTTCAATAGTCTGTAAGGAGAACAAGGCACAAGAGGCCTTTTGGTGACTATCTTGAGATTTCTAGGATCACTCTTATGTAAGAGCATGTGCAATGTAATCAAAGCCATACCATACAGCGCTACAGAGAGCAGTTATAGTTGCAAAAAATTCAGATCTGGATCCAAACTTTCCCCTTAGTCAGATCCTGAGTTTTTGTTTAGTGCCTTTAAGATAAAAGCCAGCTGCAAAGTTTGGGCCTAGATACATGCAGGATCCAGGAGTTTATATTGGATCTATATATAATCTAGACACAGGGAGCTAGCCTCTGCAGTTACATGTATAGATTGAGAGAGAAACCGAGACTTTCTCCAAATTCGGATAAGGTTTCGGAGACATTAATTTAAGTTGGCACTGGCAGGCTTATGAAATATATAAGCCCCAAATTGGAAGTTTATATTGTGTGTGCACGGGGCAGGGGAGGGGGCATAGAGATGGAGGAGGGAGGGGAATGACACCCTGGAGAGTTTTGATAGCAGATCCACAGCAGCAAAAAGAATATCTGAACACTAAAAAAGACTCGCTATAAAACAAAAACAAAACACTACTCTTACGTTTCCTCACATAGTTTACAGTTAGAAGTGCTCAGAAAATGGAGACACTGTTTCAGAGTGGTAGCCGTGTTAGTCTGTACCAGCAAGAAGAATGAGTACTTGTGGCACCTTAGAGACTAACAAATTTATTTGGGCATAAGCTTTCGTGGGCTAAAACCCACTTAATCGGATACATGCAGCGGAAAATACCGTAGGAATATACACATACACACACACATATATATATATATACACACACACACACATATATATATATACACACACACACACATATATATATATATACACACACAGAGAACATGAAAAAATGGGTGTTGTCATACCCAGGGCTGCCGAGAGCAGGTTCGGGCCCTGGTGAAAAAATAATTTCGGGCCCCCCAGCAAGGGCAGACCGGCTAAACAGGGCCGACAAGAGGGGGGTGAAGCCAGGCCCCAGGCCCCCTTCTGGACCGCCGGGCCCCGGTAATTTGTACCAGCCTCCCCACCCCCTTGTCGGCCCTGGCCATACCAACTATTCGGTGGGAAAAATCTGACATTTCAAAATTTACTTTTGTTGCGATCAGAATGAAAAAAAATATTTTGTTTTGATAATGTTGAATTGTTAAAATATAATACAAAATTTTAAGCATAATATATTTATTAAATATACTATATAAATATACAGGTATTTTAAATATGTAAATATCGTCTATTGAATATGCTATAATAAAATATCTTAATATAATATGAAACCCCAAAATGAATTGAAATGAAGTCAAAGCTAAAACATTTTTATTGCACTGAAAGGAGAGATTTGGAGCTGTTCATTTGAAAACTTTTCAACCAGCTCTATTTATAACCATTCTAGATTTGAATCTACTATGGACCGTGTCTTCCTAAATGTTTGTACTGCACCCAGCATATTTTGAGCACTACTGCAATACGGAATTCAAATAAATATAATCAAAACACAAATAGATAATCATCTGTTTCAGTCTAGCTATTAGAAAAAAAAGTTATACGAAGTCTCAGAGAAACAGTGCACATAAGAAATGAAACAGAGAATGGCAGTTAGCTGAACCCAAGCAGGGAAAATCTCAAGGTTTACATGCATAGACAACGCCATCTCTTTTTAAATTGCATTGCTATTTACAGTTTGGATATTGGCTAACATTTTCAGAAGTGCCTACGTGATGGGGGAGTCTAAGTTCCACTGAAAGTCAAACAGACTTAAGCACCTCTGAAAGTTCTGCTCATTATGTTCACTAAAAATTTGCACTTCATGGAGGGATCTGACCGTACCCATGACAGGTCAATGGGAGTTGGGCATCCAATCCCTGCGGGCCTCTTTAGAAAACCCCAACAAGTAGACACTGTGGGGATGAGGATATTGGTATGGATCATGTTAAATCTTGCTATAATGGGTCAGGCATAACCTGACATTCAGGATCAACATAATGAAGCCACTGTGCTCAGACAGCTTGAAACAATTAAGTGGCCTCCATGTGAAACACAGGCTTATGTCTCTAGTCAAAGACAAGGAAATTGCAGGTCACTCAGGATTATGAACTGCGTGGACAGGGGTGTGGACAGAGAGACAAAAACAAAAAGCCAAGCAGATAGCCCTGAGAGAAAACTAGCAGGGTGCTTTTGGGCACAGGGTACTGGCTGGAAAGGCAGGTTTGGAACAGCAAGCCAAGAAATTCCCTCCTGTTGTTTGAGTCCTACAATGTTCAGGGAAACAGGACTGTGTGTATAATCTTTGTAAACTGCATCAAAGAAAATTCATGGCTCTATTGTCAATTTCTCCTTCTAACTAGAACAACCCATAAGACCCTAAATTTGTCTAACTGCTCAGTAATGCTAGTAAAGGGTAGAGTTCCTAAGTTTTGTATACAGCACACACAAGACAATTTGAATCAGGTAGATATTAATTGCAGCATTAAAACCTTTAATACATACCTGTCTTCAGTTTCCGGGCCCCCTTCCCGTCTATTTTGAAATGCAGTAAAAACATAGCTAAGGGCAAAGCATTTAGCTCTCAGTGAGCTGATAGAATATTACTACGTTCAGATTTCATGCATGGCCTGCTCTTGCAGGTGTAGAGCTAAAAGAAGACATCTCACTATTGACTAGTTTCTCTTAATATAGCAGCTTTCAACTACTTTAGTTTGAAATGAACATGCTTTAAAAAAAAAAAGGATCTTTAAAAATATACTTAATCAAGAAACAGACGCTGATATGTTCAGGGGGTGTTTCTGAACATTTTTCGTACCATGTTACCCAGGTTACACCAGAACAAAGTTTATACACACACATACCAATTGGCACTCTGATGTTCAGCACCTCTGAAAATCACTCATGCTGCTACAGTGAATCTTGATGATTTGTATAAATCAATCCCTTTGTGCATGCCCCTTTCTTGACCTCTCTCTGTACCTTCTTTCATGTCCAGAAAGCACCTTGTACACTGCAAAGAAATGCCATTGTCCCCCTCTTAGGTGCACTGAACTGGTAATAAAATAATAATATTAATATATCAAACAATAATGAAAATCAGGCCCTAACAGTGTGGATCTTTGCAGCTTTCAGCTAGCCAATCTAGCTAAAACCATGTGGACAGGAGCTTAAAAAAATGAAACCCCAAAATCAGTACATAACAAGAAAACCCCAGCACTTACGGAACACAAACAAAAGCAACCATTGTAAGAAGGTAGCACTTTTTCTTTAAGCAGGGAAATGGTAGAAAAGATTATAGCCAGAGATAAATGTCTTATGAAATAGGGTTCAAGGACACATTCATCCAATTCACCGCTTCATTGTATTTCAGATGATCCTTCACTCTCCCCTTCATTTTTTGTTGGTTTGGTTTTTGTTCTAACACCATGAGAACTACAGGCACACCTCAACCACCCAGAAAAGTGGATGAGCTTTGAACACAGAGAAAATACCCCAGTTCCCGCAAGCTGACATTCAGTGCACTGGAGAACAAAATGGATGAACAGATGAGAGAGTCAGAGTGAAGATTGTGAGGTGAGCAGATGAAATACTAAGGTTAAGGTCCAGAATAAGTGTGTGACAAGCCAGTCAGGTCAGTAGTGAATCTGTACACCAGAGTTTGGATGTTGGGGTAGTGTGATTTATCTTCCCACAGCAAAAAAGGGGGCTGCTTTTTAAAGTTCAAACATAAATATAACCAGGCTTTCTTCAGCCAGACTCCCAAAAACAAAGATATAAATTGTGCCTCACCTTGGCAAAACATTCTCAGAAGAAAACAAAGCCTGATTAGTTCTCTTCACTCTGGGTTTATTCCCATACGTCTTTCTTCAGTGGCCACCAAATGTCAGATTCAAACCCCAACTCCAAACACAGCCTCCCTCTTAATTAATTAATTCTCCACAGCTGGCTCAACCTAGCTACAGGGTACTCAGGGAGCACAGCTGTGGCCATTACTGTCACCCAAGGAGGAGGTTTAACCCCTTCCCTGCCAGTTTCTGAGTAGTGTCTATACACCCCATCCCAAGGGGCAAGGGGGGGGGGGAGAGAAGAACCAAAAGAACTAAGGAATAAAAGTGGCATGAAGATGGCTATTGTCAGCCATTCATTAGAGAGTAAAGCCTGTACCTGGTGAACAGACCAAGAGCTTAATAGGTAAAAGTACCAGTTGCTTCAATTCTCTTATTCCCCATTTCATTTTGCATAATCACAGCCCCTGGGACTTGGTGCCAGCGGCTCTTCTAAACAATCACTTCAGTGCACCTAAGAGGGGGACAATCATTTCTTTGCAGAGTGAAAATTAAAGTGGAAAGGGGGATAGAGAAATAAATTGCAAATATCAGACATTACTGAAAGAGGCAAATGGCAGTTCAATTCAGAGGTTTTGCAAAGTTAATTTTTAGATCAAATTGCACACGGTAACTATATAATATACCTTATTGTACATAACTGCCACTAGGTTACACTTTAAAGGAACAGGAGAAGTTGTCATAAATGAAGGCAATGAAAGAAAACTCAGATTGTCTTTATTCTGCAGCAAATCTCTCTTGCTGGGGAAGAGAGAGCACATACTCTTCTTTTATCGCTTTATATACTATATGCTGTTGAGTAAGCTGATAAATTACAGTGAAAGTACCCTTTAATGGAAACGCAGTGTTCTTGCAAAAATGCTGATAAATGTGTTCCTTTGGAAACTGAATGGGTAATGCTCTCAATCGGCTGTGATTCATTATTTGTTTCAAGACATGCATCACTCCAAATGAATACACCAGTATGTATCTAATGCAAACACAACGGCATATTTTCCTGGTGAAGACAAATAGCAAAACACATTTGTGGTGGGCATGTCATGTATTTAAACAGAAACGTCCTTGTGTTTGAGCTTAATTCCTTGAGCCCAAGTTCCTTTAGGCCACAGCAACAACAGAGAAAGGAACAAGAGAGTCCGTATTCAGGGAACATGATTGTTAATATTTATTTCCAACAGACAAGTTTATGGAACAAATTGACCATTTTGGGATAAGTTATAGGATCAATATTGCAAACTATTAACAGGCATAGTACTTACTAGCAAAAGTAGTCTAAATTATCTCATGGTAGTAATCACTACACCTGAGAGAAAGTGTGTGCAAATCTGGGAGCCATACTATGATCAGGAAATAGAGAGACAGGGAGCAATGTTAGATCATCCATTTCATCCTCGGCAAGCGCAATTTGCATTCCCCGAACAAAAGACAGAAATCATACTAATTCTACTGCAGATCTTAGCCAAAAGGTACACAAGGGATACCAAAGCCCTTGAAATCACTTTTACCAGCTCGTTTCGGGGTGAAGCTAGTCAGGTATTTAACTATTAACATCATAGTAACTCAGGATGGATGCTAATCACATAGTTTAATGCAACACTGGAGGATGTTCATTTGCATGGTGATATACATTGTTCAAGAAGTTAAACAGAATAAAAAAGGAAGAGAAACGAATCTGGGGCGGGTGAGATTACTTTGCCATAGCTGGAATGTGCCCAGAGCGCTGGTGCTAACACCCCTACTGTGAACTCTTACAAAATGTGAAACTTGATCTTGACTATCCATAAGTGGCCACGACAAGAATTGTATGTATCATCTAAAGGAAGAGGCCATCTATAGCATCCTACCAGCATATGGGTTCAGCACTCATTCTAAGATGAATTACCAACACTTGCAAGCCATGAGTCTAAAACCCACATCTACTGACTCATGGGTCACGCCTCCATTAGGCAACTAGGGTAGAGCAGTGAACAGCAGCCTAGAACCCTGCAGACTCAGGCTTCATAGGCTGCCCCACCCACAGAGGCCCTGATTGGCAGTGATACTGAGCCCCCTCATTGGCTCAGGTAAGCTATTTAACAGCTGGAGGAAACAACTTGAGGCTGTCTGTACAACTAAATGGATGGTAGCTGGCTTATTACTGCAGGCAGACCCTGCCGTGTTTCTCGATATCTGGCCTTGCAGTGGGTTCCCCTGTAGGGTGACCAGATGTCCCGATTTTATAGGGACAGTCCCGATTTTGGGGTCTTTTTCTAATATAGGCTCCTATTAACCCCAACCCCTTGTCCCGATTTTTCAAACTTGCTGTCTAGTCACCCTATTCCTCTGTCCAGCTCCGGGGCCCTCACCCTGTCTCTGCTCTACTACCCACACCTTGGCAGATCTGTTGGGGTTTCTGACTTGGCACGGCTCATGGGCTCCAGCCTGACTCTTTGGTATGATGCCAGTGCTGACTGTGGTTTCTGGCCTTGACCCATACCCCACAGCTGGGATCCTGAAAAACACCACTTCCTATAGAATGCTGACTTTTTCTCAGACGTTTTCCATGAGAGTAATGACCAGGTCCAACTTTTTTTTTGGTAAAACCTAAGAAGATAATTGTCTCGGTGGTAACCATACAAGCTAAATTCACACCATGTTAATTCTGAGGCACACAATCTGTCATGCATGGTTTTTCCCCCCGCTCCACCCTGTAGTCCCACAGGGACATACAGAGTGAAAGCTCTAAGCAAGCAAGAGCCCTTAGCTAGTTATCAGATGAAGTATATTTTGCAAAGCAGATCATTTTCCTTGCAAGCCATGTGCTGTTCTTCCATGGATAACTATAGCACCATCCACTCAGCACCACACCAAGTTGCTCACTTATTAAGTTTTGACCAGGTCAAAAGAATATTTTGCCACAAATATACTGGCCTGAATTAGTGGCTTTTTTTTTTTTAACTTGGTCCCAGAAAAAAGCTAAAACAAATCATGTATAATGCAAACAAGCAAAAAATAATAATAATTACAACTAAAAGAGCTGTTGATGTTTTGGTGTTTGCAAATATTATGCTGCCGGTAACAGAAAACATCCTTCCTTTTGTGAAAGACAGCCAAGAATTAACTAGAGGCAAAGGGAAAGATAAAGATGATCTTTAAAGGAGGAATGTGGGGAAAGTGCCTTTGAGCTTTTTTGTGCTGCCAGATTATTTTTACCAGTAGAGTGTAAGAAAAGTAAAACCTATTAAAGAAAAATGGGGACAGATCCTCTGCGGGTGCAAATTGGCAGTTCTCCATTGACTACCTTGGAGCTCTTCTGATTTACATCCACTGAGCTTCTGGCGCATCCTGTGTGTGTTCTATCATAGCCTAAATCATTCACTTCAATATCTCACATTATACAGTAGGCTGTTTTGTATTGTTGCTTTCCAGTCCTCTTTCTCCATAAGGAGAGCAACTAATTAGCAGACACCGAACTGGATGACAACTGGAAAGCCTGGCTCATGTCTCCTTTTTAAACATTTCCTTCACGTGGAGGCATTTGCAGAGTTGCCAGCTAAGCAGACTGAGCTGATGCACTCTTAGCCCTGGTCTACACTGGGGGGAAAGGGGGAGTCGATCTAAGTTATGCAACTTCAGCTACGTGAAAAACGTAGCTGAAGTCGACGTACTTAGATCGACTTACCATGAGGTCTTCACCACGGTGAGCCGACAGCTACTGCTCCCCCGTCGACTCTGCCTGCGCCTCTCGCAGTGCTGGAGTACAGGAGTCGACGGAAGAGCGCTCGGGGGTCGATTTATTGTGTCTAGACTAGGCACGATAAATCGATGCCCACTGGATCGATCGCTGCCCGCCGATCTGGCGGGTAGTGTAGATATACCCTTAGGGCTTGAGTCTCCCACTCATTCACACCTGTGTAAGTCACAAGTTACTCCAGTGGTTCCAATAACATTTTGCACCACAGAGCGTGTACTGAACAGAGTTCGCCCTACTACAGTCAAAAGCAAAACAGACATGCCATTCTGTGAATGTCTTTAAAAGTAACGTTCTAATGGGTAGGGAAGAATGTCACTGGATGCAGGGTTAGAGTGTGACTTTGACTATACATGTGTGCAAGGAAACAAAAGCCAGCTTTATAACTGTACTTAGACTACCTGGATCTTAGTTCCAGACAGGTAAAAGCAAGTGAAGCTACCCATTTGCTTACTACTTCCCCAGACCAGATGGAGGGGAAGTGGGTAGGAAGTTGGTGGTACCTTGGCTCCATACCATCGACTCGTAAGCCAGCACAGTGGAGCCAATATAGGCCCCAAATAAATTACTCTCCTCCACCACCCCCGAGCAAGGAAGCAGGGATGTTTCTGTGCCTCTAGGGGCTTCTCCTGAAGTGAAATATCTTACACGACCCTCTGCTCAGGCTAGTGCCTACAGTCTCAGTCTAGCCCATAGTAAGGTTTAAAAACTGTTTTTGTTTCTTTGCATGGCAGGTATGCTGGTAATGAAATTGAGTTCTTCTATTTAACATCCACTGGCTGCCAGGTCCCCATCTCTTGCCAGTTCAAGGTCTGTGAGTTGATTTTCAAAACTATCAATGGGTGAGGAAGGTCCTGGCTATAGCCATGATCATATCTCGATCCACTATCCACCAAGAAAGAAGGCCATATCCTCAATGGTTATAAATTGGCAAAGCTCTACTGAGTCAACGGAGCTATGCCACTTTATGCCAGCTGGGGATCTGGCCTAGAGTATCTTCAAGCTCATATAAACTATTTAGCATTAGTTTCAAAGACTGAGGTTGACGAGGCTTTGACACATGATCTGGGAACATCAGGAGACAGACCAGGATGCAGTGGCTTGAATAATCAGCTGGAGGCCATTATCAATTGTATAGGTAAAATCCTACCCCCAGTAAAATCAATGGGAACCACAATTTCACCCCATAGGACAGTATCTTCAGAGCCAACGGTGAACACCAGTTGAATTAGCTTTTGACTCTGTTGGCTAGATTCTGCTCTCCCTTACACCAATGTAAATCAGGTGGTAATGAGTCAGTGGAGTTACAGTAGGGTAAAGTTAGTTCCAGTTCAAAATAAGGCCCAGTAAAATGAAATGCACAGAGGTGGAGAGGAGCAGCCATTGAGAGAGTTCATTATATTTCCGTCCACCAATATTTCAATGAAATATCATACACCAACAACAAATCAAACGCCTGTTTACTCTCTGGACAACAACCTTTTATTTACAGATCAAACAGTAGTATTTTACAACAGTTGTGTGTGTGTTTATCACAAAAACGTCCCCCAGATACATGGCTTATAAATGCAATTGCTGAATTGCACTCTGTAACACTCAAGATAATCCTTACCCAAATTGTTATTTAGCAGTTGTTCCGGACTCTGCTTAATGCAGAAGAATTGATCTTTCAAGAAGAATCCAAAACTCCTGACAGATAAGATTCAAGTTCCATCAGGCAGAAATGTTAGTCTAAAACCCTATCTGTGAATGAACACAACTGTTAGACAGGAAGAAATGTGGTAGGCCAAATGGGGAAAAAGTAAGATTACATTAACGGAAGGGAAATTAAGGGCAGTTGTCAGAGCAGAAGCTTACTTTGAGGAGGGCATCAAAACATCTAGGAAGAACAAGCCTATATTATTGGCCTAAGCCATAGCCAGAGGTGAAAATGCTGGCTTAGCTGGTCTGGATCAGCCCAGCACAGAGGGAATCTTCAGTGGCACAGACCAGTAATATTTCCTATGCTACTTTCACTGCCTCCAGAGATAAAATTCTTTCTTGCTCTAGAGAGGGGTAGTAATTTATGACTAGCCTTTACCATGCTATACTGTGCTGGCCATCAAATAAGTGCAGACTGAGAGAAGTCTCCTCCCAGTCCCCACTCACCTCCATTTTCTCCTGCACATCAGGACTCCAAAGTGCAGTAGCCCATACAGAGGTGTAGGGGAGTTCTTACTCCTTTGTTACTCAGTTGTATAGATGCATAGGCCACATCACAATCTAAACCACAGCGCTCTCCATGGATATTGCTCTTGATTTTTCCTTTGCTCTGTTTCATTTCATTACTCCTAGTTACCTCCCCCTTGGAGCACACTAAATAATCCTTTTCCCTCCGTGGTGCTTTCACTTTCCAAGTACATGATGACGGTTATTATATCCCCCGGTTTAGTCATCATTTAACCAAGCTATACATATTGAGTTCTTCTAATCTCAGCTCTTGTAAATCAAGCTCTCCATCCCCTGAATCATCTTCACTACCCTTCCCTGAGTTCCCTCTAGTAATATGGTCCTTCTGGCATTGCCATCTATTCCCTCTTAGTTTCTATTCGCATTGCCAACACTCTCATTGGTAACAGAAGTGATATATCAAACATTGGGATGCATCATATATTTTGTAAATTACAACAGTCATTTTGTTGTACTACTGTGACCCATTTATGATGTTGTTTTTATTCTGCCTGTTCATTGCATCCCTCTCCTGCTCGCAAGCTTGCTAACCTGCAAGAAGGGGAAGGATGACCAGATAATCAAAATACAGAATACTAAAAAGGTCAACATAATACAGCACAGTACCTGAGCTCCTAGAATATATTATGTATTAAAATTTTGATATCTTATGCTTCTGAGAAGAGAGAGAGAATAAAAAGAGCAAAGGATGGAACATTAATCCATTCAAGTGTCAAGGACTGTAAAGAAGGAAGAGAAAGGTACAGTCTGATCTACACGTTTTAAGATCTTCTAAGACAGTGGTTCCCAAACTTTAACAACCTGTGAACCCCTTTCACTAAAATGTCAAGTCTCGCGAACTCCCTCCTAAAAATGAATATTTCCAGGGATTTCCTCCTTTACCTGAGTATAAATTATAAAAGCAGTGATCTTGGAAATATAAAATTTGTTTTTCTGACATGCTTATTACACACTATATATTATTAATTATTATTTATCATTACAGTATTTTTATTACATTATGAAAACGGCAACACTCTTCCAAGATCTCACTTTCGTAGCTTGTATCACTTTGAATAAGCCTGTTATAAGACAATGCTCCTATGGGTATGTCTACACTACCCGCCAGATCGGCGGGCAGTGATTGATCCAGTGGGGGTTGATTTATCACGTCTAGTCTAGACACGATAAATCGACCCNCCCCCCCCCCCCCCCCCCAGTGTAGACCAGGCCTATGTTTCATCGAGGAGTATCAGATGTGAAACAGCATGAAGGTATTTAAGAAGCCAACTCAAAGAGTTCCTCCTACAACGCAGGAAAACAGGAAAACAATGCACATTACAACAAAGCTTAAACTTGTTCTTCATAATAATTTAAAAAACAATACTAGCTGCCTATTTAATTTTAAAAACAGCAAAAAATATCCACCTCCCTTTTCATTTCTTATAAGGAGTCTTGAAGTTGAAATCTCCTCAGTGTGATAGATATGCTTGCTTTGATCTGCTTAGCTCTTGGAAGTCAAGGGGCTCTGGGCTGCTGGCCCCGTGCTGCCTGGGGTTCCTAGGGACAACTTTGTCTGCCATTAGGGAACTTTTTCCTGAGAACCTCCTGTAACATTTGGGAACCACTGTTCTAAGAGGATAAGTTGTCCGTATCCACCATGAGTTAAATATGCAAAGAAATAAAGGCCTTCTGTGCCCAAAAGACATGAGGTATGGTACGAATGGCCTGCAGAACCCGGGGCATGATCGAAAGTCCATTGAAGTTAACAAAAAGACTTCCATTGACATCACATGGGCTTTTGATCAGGCCTTTTTGGGACAAGAAGAGCTACAAAGCAAATTTCACCGTTGAAGGTCCTTCACTGAATGCATCCTGCCTCAGATCCCAGATCTTCAGAATTAGGGGCTGTTAGTGAAAGCACACGAGCTCCTCACAACTGTTGGGACAGCATGCGCAGAGTATGAGAGAGAGATTCACAATCAGAATTTAAACTACACAGGGCATAAGGGCTTGATCCTGCACCACTGGAATGGGAGCTGGAGGGAGCTGTTAAGAGCAATACGAACACCTTGATTTGCACTCTTTGTGGCAATGATGTATATGAGCATGAGCCAAAGGTGGTAATGAGTCAGTGGAGTTACTTATATTACTATAGCAAGTAAAAGGCCCCAACTAGAATGGTGTTGGTTCTGTACCAACACAAGTAGAGAGAGCCTTTGCTCTGAAGACCTTACAATTTAAATAGACAAAATAGACAAAGGGTGGGAGGAGGAAACAGAAGCACAAAAGGTGAAGTGACTTGCCCAAGGTCTCACAAAGGTCAGTGGCAGAGCTTGGAATAGAACCCAGCTCTCCAAGCCAATATCTGGACTGTGCTGCCTCCCCAGTCAATAGCAGTCTTTGCATTGACTTAAATGGGCTTTGGATCAGGCCTTAATAGACCTCCGACTGATTCTGCTGAGCAAGCTGGAACAAGGCTTTTTGTGTTCTGCAAGGGTAGAGTGCACTGGACTAATCCAGTCTGAAGTTTGCTGTTTAAATGAGAGTTTCCCAAGACCTTGACTTGACCCTTACTTCAAAAGTAGGTACCATTAAAGCTGCTTAAATGGACTGCAGTCCAGACAGCAAAGCCAGATTCTTGCAATGGAGATTTCAATCATCTGCTGCAACACAAAACCCTATGTAAGCAGCTTTCGTGGAAAGATTAAAGGCCTCTTGTCTGCTTTCACTTACATGGGTGTAAATCCAGAATAATATCAATGGAGTTACACTGGTGTAACAAAATGGGCGAAGGCTGTGGGATTCCACAATGGCTGGGTACGCCCACAAAGCAGCTGAAATGTAGGAAAAACAACAAACACAGTGGAACTCCCCTTAAACTGAAGCAGAATGAAAATCTCCGGGTATGGGTACGGTGCAAGTGGTGGCATAATCTGTAGCTCACGTAGATGTGCCTGCACTAGCTTTGATCTAGCTAGCTCAGTAAACGTAGCGGGGAGGAGATGGTGGCACTGGCTGTACGAGCCCACCCAGTTCTCCTGGGCATTGCTAGCCCACGCGGCCAGGTCCTCCTAAAAATTGCTATTTTTAGTGAACTAGAATAGATAGTTTAGCGACAGCCTAATATGTTTACACAAGCTGCAAATTACACTCCTGGTTGCAGTGTAGATGTAGCCTCAGATTGTTTCAAGCAATCACAATGTGCCAGCTGTAGCGTCTGTCTGCATGGAGAAGTCATTCTGTGAAAAATACGACTTTACTTTGGAAGGGATCCACTATATATTGAATCATGCCAATGTAACGTCACATCCTTGGGTGTGTCATCAGCAATAGGGACTGATCCTGGGACCTCTGGATGGAAACGCAGGAGCCACTACTTCCTGAGCTGAAAGACTGAGCTCTCTTAGCCAAGCATGCAGCAGGCTCATCAGCCTCGGAATGTGGCCCAGACACCACTAGAGGAAAGAGCACCACACTGAGTGGGTGTGGGTTACATGACCAAACTGCACTCACAATGCTATTAGATAAATATCCAATTACTTCTGGTTCAGCTACAGTTTCGTGTGCTCCGGTGGCCTGCTGGAAGATAATTCCTAACCATGGAAAGATTGTTGATGCTTGGCTCTTACAGAGGTCTACAGTACATTATCAAGGAAGGTCATTATCATTCCCCCTGGTTTACAGATGGGGAAAATGAGGCACAGAGAGGTGAAGTGACTTGCCCAGGGCAACACAGCAGGTCTGTGGCAAAGTCAGGACACCCAATCTAGGACTCTATCCAATGGGCTATGCAGTTCCAATTTGCCAAACCACTTTCTCCTCTTTAAAATCTTCCTAAAGACTCATTTCTTCTGCAATGCCCACCTGGTGTGAGTCAACAACAAAAGCTTTTCCTTTCTCTGATGTGCCTCTTCAATGGGACGTAAGCACCTATCCTGCTTTGGTCCTTTTATAAAGCATACTAAGCAAACCTGGTAAGTCACTTGACCAAAGTCACAAAGGAAGTCTGTGGTAAAGCAGGGAACCGAACCCAGGTCTTATGAGTCCTAGTCTCTAACTGCTGGACCATCATCCCTTCATTTAGGAAGAAGATTCAGTCGAAGATTGCTTATATGAACCTCACTTATCACTATGCCTCTGTAATATGAAACAGGGACATGTTTCCAGCGGATTTTAGATTAATGAGATTTGGTCTCTCCACCTGTGCCTGCCTGTGCATTAGGGAAGTCACCCCTTTTAAAACAAAAATGTTCATTTCCCAGACTGGAACTAGAGGAGTTTGTTGGGGAAAGAGGGGCAGCTGGCTTTCCAACAACTGGCTTTCAGCAGGAATTTAGCACATACATTTTTACTGAAGGACATGTTCATTCTCACCGAAGCACCTGGCATTGGCCACTGTCAGAAGACAGGATACTGGACTAGATGGATCACTGGTTTGACCCAGTATGGCCGTTCTTGTGTTTTTATGTTTATCCTCTGGCAGAACTTGCCGTATTTGTAAAAGACACCTGTGACCACATTTGGCAAGCGACTTGAGTATATGTTGCATTCTGTACCCAAGGACAGACATCCAGAACTTGGACTGCAAGGTCAATGGAGCTCTCATGCTTGATTAGATTAGTAACTAGAACTGGTCAAAATCTTTCAGATTAAAAATTTCCCTGATGGAAAATGTATCTTTACCAAACCCAGAAATTCTTTGCATGGAAAATGTCTATTTCATTTAAACATATCAGTTTTCCACTCAGCAGAATCAAAATGGAAAAAAAAATGCTTCAAATAGGCATTTTGAAATGAAAGTTTTGATTTAAAATGGCAATTCAAGATGAAAAATTCTATTCTGAGATGTCAAATTATTTCCATGAAAAATAATGAAATTTTACATTTTAATTTTATCAATTCAAAACTTATTTGTTTTTTGTTTTGTGAACATTTTCAATATTTCAACTTTTTGTTCCAATTTGGAACAGAAAGTAGGTTTGAAATGTTGCAATTTCTGACAAATGGAAAATTCCATTTTTTCAAAGAGTTCTAAAAACAAAGTTTTCCCAAAGCCTTTGGGACAAAACAAAATTCTAACATAATGCAAATAATTGTTTAATGGCACATTCAATAGAGTACACAATTGTAATACCAACAGACCTCGGTCATCGGTGCCTGGGATTGAACCTGGGACCTGTGGAGCTAAATGCATGAAGCTTTCCTGCATGAGCTAAAAACGAGGTGGCTCTTAGCTAAGGCTGTAGCAGACTCATTAATCTTTAAGTCATCTTGGTGCCACTAGAGGGGGACAGAACACCACACTCAGGTGGTGTGTGGGTTACACGTTTTAGCTGTCCTGCTATTATAGGGGTATAACTGCAAAATACAATAGACACAGACTTTGCTTTATACCCTTACCCATTATTTATAAGGTCAGCAATGATATAAACTCTGAGGCTTAACTACATGGCAAGGGACAGTTATCAGGCTGCAAGAGAACTGGTGAATAATGAAAAATTTCATCCTTTGGCTATGCATCTGTACAGACTGAGAGCTGATAGATGGATAGGTAGTGGTGGCAAACTAGGACTTCATTAATCAATTAAATTCATTTTTCATAGTGGTGTAATGAATATGTAGGGACTGTTTAATGCCAAGCATGGGAAATAAATAAAGCATAGCAACTGTATGTTTGAGAGTGAGGATCTGAAAAACCTTATGCAAACTATAGAACAGGGGTAGGCAACCTATGGCACGGGTGCCGAAGGCGGCACGCAAGCTGATTTTCAGTGGCACTCACACTGCCTGGGTCCTGGCCACCAGTCCGGGGGGCTCTGCATTTTAATTTAATTTTAAATGAAGCTTCTTAAAAACCTTATTGACTTTACATACAACAATAGTTTAGTTTTATATTATAGACTTATAGAAAGAGACCTTCTAAAAATGTTAAAATGTATGACTGGCACGTGAAACCTTACATTAGAGTGAATAAATGAAGACTCGGCACACCGCTTCTGAAAGGTTGCCAACCCCTGCTATAGAAACACAACATTGATTTTTGTCCAACAGTCACTCCTGGTGTAGGAATATGTCTGTTTCTCTAATGCATAGGAAAGCAGAGGTATCTTGAGCTGCAATTTAAGTTTGAATAGGTATTCAGACTTGCCCAGAGTTTGAAGCTGTTATGTTCAGCACTGGGTTTGGGTCTGTTCTTATCAGATTTCTAACCTAAAGCCAAGTTTTTTAACAGTCACCAGAGCGATTGGGGGGAGGGAAAAGAGTGGGATGCCATTTTTTTTTTTTGGTGCCCCAACTTGACGCGTTAGAGGAGCCTGATTTTCAGACAGAACTGAGCACCCACCCACTGAAAATCAAGCCCCTTTGAGGTGTCAAGTGCCCCCCCCCCAAAAAAAAACAAACACAAAAACCTAAAGCTCCCCCTCCAAAAAAATCACTAGTCACTTCTGAAATTCTTGGCCTAACTGCACATGGAAGACTTTTGGATAATTTGAATTAACTTCAGCTAAATATACAGGCTGAACTTTTTAAAACTGTCGACAGGAAATTGATGGTAAATGGGCATGCAGATCACCAAGGAGGGGTGAAACATCTCTGCCTGATTCACCACTGCATTGCACTTGTATTTTATAATGGTGTAGAGTTCCAACTCTGTTGGAATCACACCCTGTCATTCCACTGGAGTGACACGATGATGAATCAGGCCATTAGACTGTTCCATCCTCATGCAAGGCAGGCTTCTGAACTTTGAAGGTCTGCTTCTCCCCCAAAATGTGTCCCTCTATAATAATAGCAGTACAGAAGCTCATATTGTGATGCATGTCCAGGGAATGTGTACACTCTGCTTAATATCTGTCTTTTGTTCGTGTGAATATTTATGTTGTCAGTGAGATAACTTTCCAATTCCATTTACTTGCTTCAAAGAAACTAATCAATACCATAGTAAATGCTACAATATTTGCTCACTTATGGGTTCAAAATAAAATCACACTAGAGAGGAGGATATGTTACTATAGGAATAACCATTCCTGCTAAGACTCAAAATATCACACACATTTTGGAAGAGATGGAATTCATTTAAAGTTTTTTTTTTTTTTTAAAAACTTCACAAAATGGGACTAAGCTCCCTTGGGTTCCCACCTCTCACAATTATTTGAGAGAGAGAGAGAGAGAGAGAGAGAGAGAGAGAATCCCATTATTTATTTAAGATCAGATTCTGTTCTCAGTGACACCAGTATAAATCAGCAGTAGCTCCACTGAAGTCATAAGTAGTCATCCGGTAGAGTCAATCCAACACCACCATCAACTTGGTTACAAATCATTGCCAGTAAAGTATGGTGAGTGGAACTGAAGAAAAACAGTCAGGTTTCAGGGGGGACCTAAATTGCTGAGGGTCCACAGGCTCAGGAATGCAAACTGGGGTCATGTGCTTGACAGACAAACAATAGAGCTTCAGCATATAACTTTAATCTCTCAACATGTTTAATGAAGTTCTGTTGAGTGTTACTCTGCCTTCCTGCTGAATTCCTTACGCCTAATAAAAACAACCCAGATCTACTGCTCTGCCATGCAAGGTTCCTGAAACGCTCCTACATTAGCTACATTTGGTTTTGCACTGAACTATAATTACTCAAAGTTCTGTTATGGTCGGAAAAGGACTATGTAAAGATGGCGCCTTCGTTACCTTACAGCTTGTGTGGATTCAGTGTCCTCTCTCTTTAGTGCAAAAACAAAATATAAGCTGTTAGTACTGCAGAGGCAGAAGAGCAATAGAAGGATGAGTTCGATTAGATTCTGGCTCATGCATCAACAACAGATTTTGTAATGAAGGCCGTGTCTACACCAGGGCTTTGCTCTGATTTCAGTCAGTGGTGGCCAGGCACCCATGCAAACCCCCTGTGTAGACAAGATAATCTGCTATAAACTGATTTGCACCAGTGCAATTTACCCTGGGTGCAAGCAGCCGCGTAAATAGGAGCTTTCCCCTGTTTACATTAAGGCTGGTGAAGCAGTAGCTCTGGCTGGTCACTGATGGCTGAAACAGGTAGACAAGGTCTAACTTTACAGTTGCAGAACTAAGTCCTGTTCTCAGTTACACCTGCAGAGAGAAATGAAAATGGGACACAGGATAAAATGTAGCCCACAGAATGTTATTCCTGATGATGATGTGTATACAAAAAAGCCCTTTGTACACTGTGTATGTGTGGTTTGCAGTCCTAATTAGCTCTTTGGCAAAGGGCCTTTTGCCCGCTATATGTTTGTACAGCACCTAGCACAATGGAGACCAGATCTGAAACTGAAGAACTCAAGCAATAATGAATATGTTCAATAACAGGAGATACCTATAATGTACACACGTACACGCCTCCCACCCTGATGACAATTTTACAGAGCTGCGTTTCAGACAAACTTTAAAGCACCCTGATGGAAAAGACGTAAATTCTTACTGGGAACCCAATATGTACTTCCTAAGATGGGCCCATGGGCTGAGTCCTGATGTTAAGATAGCGAAGATTCCAGCGTTGCCGACCAGATCCTCAGCAGGTATAAATTGCCACAGCTGCATTGATCTCAGTGGAGCCACATGGATTTATACAAGCTGAGACTCTGACCCTAAATATTTAGTTCACCTATTTGATATTTGCTGAGTTCCAAGATAAGCATCGCCTACTATAGGAAATAAACATCTAGTCACGTACCTAACCATACGACAGAGGCACTTTGTCCCTCTTATTTAGAGAGCAGGCCACAAATGTTGTAGCTATGCTGAAGTACAATACTAGCTTGTTCTCCAAGGAATCACAATAAATTTATCAAAAGGACACACCGTAGCCAAGCTCTTATCTCTCGATTTATGGGAGATATTACATCAGCAAAATTGAACTAGGAAACAGAGCAGGAGCACACCTCAGATAAAGCCAGCAGCCTGCAAGCTCTCATATTAACCCACCCAGTGCTGAAATATACTAGATAACTAAAACGTTATACCAATCTGGCTTGGAAAATAGGCACTGTATCTGACATCTCATTTGGACTATGAGTAACTTAAAACAAATGATCATACGTTAGTGCATATGCCAAGGTCTTGCTCCAATTTAGAATATTTAATGTTAAAAAAACCATTAAGGCTGGAATTTTCAAACGTGTCTAGGGAGTTAGGTATTAAAATACAATGGGAGTTGGGTGTCTAACTCTGTTAGTCTCCTTTGAAAATCCCAGCCTAAATTGAAGGTTTAAGAAATGCATAGAATCTTGTGAGAGCTCTCCACATTGGAAAGACTTCTACTGTAAGTCAGTTTTCTGTTAATGAATGTTGATGGTGGAAATGGGTGAATAATTCAAAGGAAAAAATTTACTCAGCAGATTTAGTTGCATTTTCTTTCTATGAGCCGTTTACAATTTTCTAGAAATTATTCGCTATTAAAAATGATTCACTGAATACTTTGTGAATAATTCTTTGTAGATCACAAATGTGAGAGTGGTTCATTGTAAATATTTAATAGGTGAACCACATTGGTTGGTTTAGAAGGGATGCTTAGATTGAGAGGATATACGGTCTTGTGGTTTAGGCAGTAGACTGGGGCTCATGGGAAATGAGGTCAGCTCTTGTCTCTGGCGCAGACTACCTACGTAACCTTTGGCAAATTGCAATCTCTCTATGCCTATCGCACTACCTATACTAATGGGTAATCCTCCGCCCTGAGAGGAGATAGCTAGGTCGACTGTCCTAGTTACTGACTCTTGAGGAGGTGGATTACCGTCGGCATACGTAGTGTCTACACTGAAGTGCTATAGTGGTGCAAGTGTTGACACAGCCAGCTGCAGGGCAAGTATTCCCATTATGCCTCCAACTTGGCCTGAAAATACAACTTTTAGGGGTGAGAGAGAAGAGTCACGTCTCCACCCCAGCATAGGACCTGATCCAACTTCCATGAAAGGGAATGGAAAGCGACTCCTCTAGGAGCTGGATCAGGACCTTAGTTTCCAACAGCTGTAAAGATATAGATACCTGACCATTGGGAACTGTACTGAAAACACCGACTCACTTCCCACAGAACACAAAATAGCCCTCACACTGGAAGAACTTTGCCACCAGTTCAAATCCAACCCAGGTTGGCAGTGATTGAATCTAGCAATGAAAGGTTCTGTGTCCTATGATTCCCTGATCCTTATTTATATAATTAATTGTTGATAATATTGAGCTACTGGACATGTATATGGTGGAACATACAGAGGTGTATCCACAGTCATGGCTAACTCTGTCCCTATTTCAGAGACACACAATTACAAGCCCCCTTTGTATTTTTGAGCATAGCAATTTTCTTTCCTCTTGGGAAACGTGGATTAGGGAAATGCAGCATTTGTGAGCCTAACAAGATACTTGTTTAAAGTTTGAGCAACTGAAAAGATGCTTCTCTTGAGAGGCACAGACCCCACCGACTACATTTAAAAGAAAAAAAAAAAAACCCTAATGATGGATAATCCTGTCATCATACAGGACACCGGGTAGGACAATTACTAGGCAACACAGATGCTAATGATATTTGGATGTGTTGACATAGCTCTGAGACAATCATTACCAAAGTGACTATGAAATAGGAACTAGAGGCATATGTTTTATGGCTCTCTTGTGCCCTATTTCTTAGGCTGGCAAAACATACCTACTTTTCTGTTTCTGAATTGATGCTCAATTCTCAGCATCCAAATCCAATGACTACAATATCACCAACCTATTCATTTGCATTTAAAACAGTAAAATCTCTGTGAAGAGTCTATTCTTCTACTCCATTATCCAGAAAAGATTGACAGTAGTGAATACCGAAGGACTATGGGGTCAGTAATTTATCCCTAGACTACTCATTCTAATTCTAATATGGATCAGGTCGGCCAAAGTGACCTAAAATTATTGGACCAAAAGATCTTTAGCTGAGGTAAATGGGTGCAGCAACATTGACTTCAATGAAGCTACTCTCATTTACACCAGCTGAGAATGTGGCTCAGGTTAAGTGGCTTAATCAAATAAGTAGGGTGGTATCTGTCAGTGCAGACTAATGTCCCCTTTGCAAATTCCAGTCCAGATGCACTGATCTCATTCTTGTTGGCTGTCACAACAGAGAGGTCAAAGGTTATTTCCTAATTTTCCATTACAGGGTTTTCTTGCACCTTCCTCTGAAGCACCTAGTTCAGGATACTGGAGTAGATAAATGGATCATTGACCCAATCCAGCAGGGCTGCCCTTATATTCTCACATCTGGATTAAGCTGCTGTCTTTGTTTGTTTTTTTCCTTCTCCTTCCTGGATCTCTGTCAAGATACCACGTGTTCTCACTGACTGCCAAGAACAAAAATATCCACAGGAGTTTCTGGGCAATTTCCACTCTCACTGCTTTATCGTGGTCACGGGAGTGGAACACACCATCAGTGATTTATTGAGAGGGCAACTAAAGAATATTAACATTTCCACCGCCCTCTGAAGAGCAGACAATACTGTTGCAATGTTTGGAACACTTAATTCTCACCATTAAGGGATTGATCCAGACGCTATTGGGCCCAAGGCTTACTACTGTGAGAATTCCCATGGGTTTGAATATGATTCATGACTTGACTTGGGCAAATAATGTTGTTGTTTTTGGCAATTTCAAAAAGTCAAAACCAAATTTCCAAGTGACATTTTTGGAAATTTCCAGCAAAATCAAAAAGTAAAATCAAATAATAATGATAATCATCAGATTTCTGGGGCAAGTGAAATGTTTCATTTTTAACAAGGTTGAAATATTTTTTTTTATTTTGACCATTTTTGAAATGTTTAAAAATACATTTTAAGAAAGTTTTGACATGAAAGAACATTCAAAATAAACAAACAAAAACCCACAACTTTTTTTCCCTCAAAAATGTTTAAACAAAATGTTTTGAGTTGTTTTAGAAATTTTTTTTGTTTTTGTTTCCAAAACCATTTGGTGAAATCGACACAAATTCATGAAACATTTCAGTGTTGCGAAATATGCATTTTTTTCCACTGAAAAAAAGTTTTGTCCAAAATGTTTTNATAGAATCATAGAATCTCAGGGTTGGAAGGGACCTCAGGAGGTCATCTAGTCCAACCCCCTGCTCAAAGCAGGACCAAACCCAACTAAATCAGCCCAGCCAGGGCTTTGTCAAGCCTGACCTTAAAAACCTCTAAGGAAGGAGATTCCACTACCTCCCTAGGTAACCCATTCCAGTTCTTCACCACCCTACTAGTGAAAAAGTTTTTCCTAATGTCCAACCTAAACCTCCCCCTCTGCAACTTGAGACCATTACTCCTTGTTCTGTCATCTTCTATCACTGAGAACAGTCTAGATCCATCCTCTTTGGAACCCCCTTTCAGGTAGTTGAAAGCAGCTATCAAATCTCCCCTCATTCTTCTCTTCTGCAGACTAAACAATCCCAGTTCCCTCAGCCTCTCCTCATAAGTCATGTGCTCCAGTCCAATCAGAACCCAGACTTCTTATAAAGTTGAAGTTTTCTTCCTAGCCAGGGATTCATTAACAGAAGGTGGGTGAACTGAAAGGGACGTATCATATTGCAGAAGTAATCTGGAAATATGTGAAAATGGTGCAGTCATGGCACTGTTGCTGGTTCCCATCAGATTGTTCTTCATTAGGGCATTCAAAAANGAAAAAAAAAAAAACCCTAATGATGGATAATCCTGTCATCATACAGGACACCGGGTAGGACAATTACTAGGCAACACAGATGCTAATGATATTTGGATGTGTTGACATAGCTCTGAGACAATCATTACCAAAGTGACTATGAAATAGGAACTAGAGGCATATGTTTTATGGCTCTCTTGTGCCCTATTTCTTAGGCTGGCAAAACATACCTACTTTTCTGTTTCTGAATTGATGCTCAATTCTCAGCATCCAAATCCAATGACTACAATATCACCAACCTATTCATTTGCATTTAAAACAGTAAAATCTCTGTGAAGAGTCTATTCTTCTACTCCATTATCCAGAAAAGATTGACAGTAGTGAATACCGAAGGACTATGGGGTCAGTAATTTATCCCTAGACTACTCATTCTAATTCTAATATGGATCAGGTCGGCCAAAGTGACCTAAAATTATTGGACCAAAAGATCTTTAGCTGAGGTAAATGGGTGCAGCAACATTGACTTCAATGAAGCTACTCTCATTTACACCAGCTGAGAATGTGGCTCAGGTTAAGTGGCTTAATCAAATAAGTAGGGTGGTATCTGTCAGTGCAGACTAATGTCCCCTTTGCAAATTCCAGTCCAGATGCACTGATCTCATTCTTGTTGGCTGTCACAACAGAGAGGTCAAAGGTTATTTCCTAATTTTCCATTACAGGGTTTTCTTGCACCTTCCTCTGAAGCACCTAGTTCAGGATACTGGAGTAGATAAATGGATCATTGACCCAATCCAGCAGGGCTGCCCTTATATTCTCACATCTGGATTAAGCTGCTGTCTTTGTTTGTTTTTTTCCTTCTCCTTCCTGGATCTCTGTCAAGATACCACGTGTTCTCACTGACTGCCAAGAACAAAAATATCCACAGGAGTTTCTGGGCAATTTCCACTCTCACTGCTTTATCGTGGTCACGGGAGTGGAACACACCATCAGTGATTTATTGAGAGGGCAACTAAAGAATATTAACATTTCCACCGCCCTCTGAAGAGCAGACAATACTGTTGCAATGTTTGGAACACTTAATTCTCACCATTAAGGGATTGATCCAGACGCTATTGGGCCCAAGGCTTACTACTGTGAGAATTCCCATGGGTTTGAATATGATTCATGACTTGACTTGGGCAAATAATGTTGTTGTTTTTGGCAATTTCAAAAAGTCAAAACCAAATTTCCAAGTGACATTTTTGGAAATTTCCAGCAAAATCAAAAAGTAAAATCAAATAATAATGATAATCATCAGATTTCTGGGGCAAGTGAAATGTTTCATTTTTAACAAGGTTGAAATATTTTTTTTTATTTTGACCATTTTTGAAATGTTTAAAAATACATTTTAAGAAAGTTTTGACATGAAAGAACATTCAAAATAAACAAACAAAAACCCACAACTTTTTTTCCCTCAAAAATGTTTAAACAAAATGTTTTGAGTTGTTTTAGAAATTTTTTTTGTTTTTGTTTCCAAAACCATTTGGTGAAATCGACACAAATTCATGAAACATTTCAGTGTTGCGAAATATGCATTTTTTTCCACTGAAAAAAAGTTTTGTCCAAAATGTTTTGCCTAACCCTGCCCAGGACGATTCAGAGTAAGCTCTGTACTCAGCAGCGAAGGGTTTGCAGAATCAGCCTCTACGAGTGAATGTGGGACTGAATTCAGAGAACCAATGTAACCATTTCAGACTGAGCTGCTTAAGCTTTAACTGGCTATTAAACCAGCTGAGAGGTGGTCTGTCCTAACATCTTCCCCAATCTGTAAACACAGAGCTCCGCTGGATCGGTGGATGGCGATTGTTCCCAATGTTGATTGAGTCAGCTCCGAGATCCACCCGCCTCAGGGGACAAGTCTCACCTCCACCAGTTTTGGAAACCAATGTTCTACATGTTACATTAACTCTAAAAATGTTTCCCGTTCAAACATCCCGCAATAACCATGATAACCAGATAGTATTTAGCTTTTGGTGGAGACCACACACAACCTCCTTTGGTAAAACATCGAGGAGATGATCGGACATAGATGTAATATACCTGCCTAGACACTTCTGAGCATGTCTGTGTCACCACAGGCCAGCAGTAAATCACCAGCCTCCATGAGCAAGGTGGATGCAGGAAAGGAATTGAGTCGAGGGATGTTTGAATGAGAATGCCTCCCAGGAGTACTCTTGGGGACAGGACAGTTTACACGCTACGCCTTGCAGAGGGCTGAGCTTTAATTAACAATGTAGCCCACAGTGCCCTACAACTGTCCTAGGGGCTTTATTCAATTTAACCGTTCTAGGGTAGTCCAATCAGAACCCAGACTTCTTATAAACGTTGAAGTTTTCTTCCTAGCCAGGGATTCATTAACAGAAGGTGGGTGAACTGAAAGGGACGTATCATATTGCAGAAGTAATCTGGAAATATGTGAAAATGGTGCAGTCATGGCACTGTTGCTGGTTCCCATCAGATTGTTCTTCATTAGGGCATTCAAAACCAATAACTCATCCTGATGTGTGTTCAGCTGAAGCGCCCGTTTTATTTAAATCACTTCCCTTCCCTCCCACCCCCTCCACTTCTCAGAGAATAGCTCATTAATAGTTTCTTCCTGGAAATGACAGTTTAAAAAACTAAAATTGGGAACTGACACAATAAATTTCTAGATAAGTAACTTGAAAAAAATATAATCAATAAAACCCTGGGTGGCAATAACGTAACTGTCTTAAATTTATGATGTCTGGTTAAACAATAGGTCCCCTCTTCCATTATTCTAAGTGTTGCTTCAGGAGATCTTTTTATAGACTCTATTTTTTCTTTTTATGGTGAAACTGTAAACAGGCAGTTAAACTAATATTTGGTACGTTCAGCTGGCTTCTATTTTATAGATTCCTCTGATAAGAGATTATTGTAGCTTCTAAAGCCCTGTTACAACCTGAAAGCGATGGACTGCAGAAGCATCTTTTCCATTATAGCCCAGTGCTGTGTTGAGTAAAATAGGTTACGTACAGGCGAGGTTAGTTACAGTGTTGTGGGGAGTTCCAAATAAAGGACAAACAAATGGATCCTGCTTTCCAATCACTGCAGCTACAAGAGTCTGCAACTGCAGGATCGAGCAGGGCCAAAATCAGGCCCATGGTGTAGAGAAATGGTTTGTTTGACTTGTGGCTTGTCTTATAAGTGAACACAGGGTAGAAAACCTACATCTTATTTCTTCATTAAATTCCCCCGTTTTTAACTGAGCATTGTACAAAGCCAGAATGAGTCTGGCCCTTGTTCCAGTGCACAGATGTGTGCGTGGCGGTGGGGGAAGACTCAAGGAGCTTTTCATTCTGGTCAGCCAGGCATGGGTGGACCCCCCTTCGGGGAGGTTAGCTCCGCAGCCCCACCCCTTCTGCAGAAGCCCCCCCCTCCCCCCTCCAGCTGGAGACCTGAGCCTCTCCCTCCCCCCCTGCGACTGGAGAAGCCCCGGACCAGCCGAGACCCTGAGCCCCCCCCCGCCACCCGAGGAGCCCCACGCCAGCCCCAGCCGGCCGACCAACCCGAGCAAGTCCAGCCATGCCGTCCAGCCCCGAGCCTTTCCTGCTCTCTTATACCCACCGCCCATGCAGCCAGGTACTTAAGTTTCAAGTACCCCGGTTTGCCCCTGCTCAATGTCCCTCCAGGCGCGGGTTGAGGACAATCATACTCCCTTTGCTCAAGAACTACTCTCTGCATACAACCTTGTGGGAGCAAACCACTCCAAATGGAGTAAGCAAGAAGCAAAGTCATAACCTCCACACCAACCATGGCTTAGAAGGGGAAGCAGAGTGTGTCATTCAGTTAGATGGGTCCCCATTCCCCACTTTCCAGATGGGGACCTGAGGCACGGAGAGATTAAGGCCGAGAATCTCAAAGGCATAGGTGCTGGAACTGGGGTGCTGCCGCACCCCCGGCTTGAAGTGGTTTCCATTAGACGCAGGATTTACAGTTTGGTTCGATGGCTCTCAGCACCCCCATTATAAAAATTGTTCCAGCGCCCCTGCCCAAATCCTAAATTTGAGAATCCAGACCTAAGTGACTTGCTCAAGGTCACGCAGGGGATTGCGTGGCAGAGTAGGAAATTGAACTCGGGTCTCTCCAGTCGTTTACCTTAGTCACAAAACCATCCTTCCTCTCCAGAAGGGAACAATAAACCCTGAGAGAGACGGGGGCCTTGGACCCAGCTGCAAAAGAACCCTAATATCAATCATGTTGGACTGTACACTCTACGGGGCAGGGACTGTGCATTTTAATGTGCTTGTACAGCACCTACCATAAGGGGGTCCTGTAAATAATAAATGACTTTAAAGAAAGGGCTTTCTGCTATTCAGAAACACACAGCATAGAAGAAAAAGATTATTCCTTCTGAAAGCCTGGAAACAAAATTCTGCTGCCAGGGGAAGAAATATTGTAAAAACCAAGCTGTTCTCCAATGCTTCATTTCAAAATTTCTCAGTGTTAAAGCAGGCTCTCTAAACTGTGGCACCCACAGGGACTTCATGTTGCAGTTATAGTTTTCAGTCAGGTAAAATGATTTGCTACCCAGGCTTAAACTGTCTCCTAAAAACAAAGAGCCGGGTACTTACATTTCAAGTGCCCAGGCTTGTTCCAATTGGAAAAAAACAAATAAAAAGGAAATGGAGGATATTAACTCCCTCTCTTTCTTGCTTTTATTGTCTTTATTGATCGGGGGATTAATATTAGGAGCAGAGCTCCTCTCTCACCGTGTCACTTTTGGTTTGCTCTACACGCAGGCATCACAAATTCAGTTCTTCTCTTGACCTGTTATTGTTCCATCCCAGATGGAAGCGTCCTGCAGAATTTAATAGGGATGAAGCCAACAGGGTTCTATACAACTTTAATAGCACTCTAAAGTAATGGCTCTAAAATCCTGTAGCAAAAGAGAGACTTTCTAGAGGTGTTTGGAACCATCCTATTGAATCCTATGGCAGGGAGATGATTCTCCATTAAGTTCTATAGATTTGAAAATCATACACAAAGGATTTTGTTCTTTATTAAAGAGCACTTTTCCCTGAGGAAAATGTATGTGTTAAGGACCATATTTTTAAGGTATTTAGATGCCTAACTTCTATGGTTTTAGACAGTTAAAATCCTTTAACATTCTGGCCTTAAATGGTTTGGTAAACATGGATGGGATTACTCATGTGCTTTAAATAAAGCATGTGCTTAGGCACTTTGCTGAACTGAGGCCCTAGTTACCAACGACGACACACAAAACCAACTGTCTCCCCACTCATGTCCCATCTCACCCCAGACCAGTGGCGGATTAATAATTTTGCCGCCCCTAGGCCCTGAAATAATTGCCGCCCCTAGCCCCGCCCCCATTCCAACCCCTTCCCCAAAGTCCCGCCCTAACTCCGCCCCCTCCCTGCCCCTATTGGATCCTTTCCCCAAATCCCTGCCCCAGCCCCGCCTCTTCCCCAGCACGCAGCGTTCCCCATCCTCCCCCCTCCCTCCCTGCCCCGCGAAACAGCTGTTTCGCAGCGCAAGCGCTGGGAGGGAGGGGAGAGAAACAGGAAGCGGCGGTGCGCTCGTGGAGGCGGCGAGCTGGAGCAGGGGAACTTCTCCAGGGGTGCTCAAATTTGCCGCCCCTGCAAATTTGCTGCCCTAGGCCTGGGCCTTGTCGGCCTAGGCGATAATACGCCGCTGCCCCAGACACTTTCTCTAGGCTGAAATCAGTCTTACTTCCCTCCTCCTGGGACTGATACTCCTTGCAATGAAAGCAGTTTTACACAGATGTAGCTGAATTGACTTTGGCCATGTCTACACTTGCCATTTAAAGCGGAAAAAGTCCCTTTTTTGTGCAAAAACCACGGGAGCCTCTACACTTGCCAATGACTTTTTGCAGGGAAACTCAGAAGTTTCACCGCAAAAAGAAAACCACCTCCACAAGAGGCGTCCAGCTCTTACCGGTGATGCTTCTGCGGTGATGTGCAAGTGAAGACACGTTCTTCCTGTTTACACAGCTTTTAGCCTCCGGAGTATGTCCCACAGTGCCTAGGTGACCACTCTGTCCAGCAGCTCGGCTGCTCTGATGCCAGGTAAACATCCACCCCTCCCCCTGTAAAGCCCTGGGAACTTTGAAAACTCCCCTTCCTGTTTTCTTGGCAAGTGCTCACGTACCATCTGGCCAGGTGACAATGCCTGCTCCACGGAGCAAACGATCCCCTGCTTGGAACAATGCTGAGCTACTGGAGCTGATCAGTGTTTAGGAGAGAGGAGACTGTGCTGGGACCCAGGATGCCCCACGAACACCGCCCCCCTCTTCCCACAAGACCCATCCTCAAAATGGAGAGCGCTGCACGGTGGGATAGCTGCCCTAGAGCGCTGCTCTCATCCACGTTGGACGTACTGCTAGTGTAAACACTCTGATGCCTGAGGAATTAAGTGAGGACACAAACCAGCGCTTTACTCTCACCGGTGAAACTTACAGCGCAAAAAACTCTGCAAATATAGACAGACTCTTTGAAGGAGTGCTTCAGGATTTACACTTGTGTGACAGCCCTATTGCTGTTAAGGGGACGACAGATTGAGTAAAGCAGCTTGTCATGTGGCAGCAGCTCTTCTCTCAGTGAAACCGATGGAAATCAGGAATAGTGCCCCTGGACTAATGGAGCTACACCAGTCTGCGCCATAGTATCCATACAACACCCCTGTGAGACAGGGCAGTATTATTATCCCCATTTTACAGAGGGGTAACTGAGGCACAAAGAAAGGATAAGTGACTTGCCCAAAGTCACACAGGAAGTGCATGGCAGAGCAAGGAATTGAACTGAGCTCTCCCACAGCTTAGACTGATGCCCTCACCACTGGACCATCCTGCCTTTCCGCGGCCACCCTGCTCTTTTCTTGAAGTGGCCTTGCACACCTTGCAATGGCAATGCTAGAAAACAACTGTCTCCCGCACCTAACAAATTTTGATTGTTTCCTTTAGAAACAAGCAGCTGCTACTAACAAACACTATTTGTCAGTTGTTTTGTGTGCCTAGCAGCTAATTGTTCCTCTAGGTGAAGCAAGCAAATGAGTTCGGGTTTTTTTTTATTTTGATGGGGAACAAACTACATGCTAATTTCTCCCTAGGAGTTTGCGTCTCTTATTCTGCCCTTGGTTTTACTTCTCTTATGCTTAACAAGATGAAGAATTATAACAGCAGTGAAATTTACAAGCCTGACTCACTCCAGGTACCAAAGGAAGTTAGGGCAAAACCTGGCAGAAGGATGGAAAGCGTACGTGGGGGAGGAGGCATTTCCATTAATGGAGGATGACCACAGCCTCTCTTCCATCAGGATGTCCAAAGGTAAGCTGGAGGGGCCATGGCTGGCACATGTAGAAGATATGTTGGTTCGCTGCATTCCCTGAGCAGCTTCTATCAGTGGAATCTCCAGCTGCAAACTGAGGGTCTGACTGATCACAGAATATCAGGGTTGGAAGGGACCTCAGGAGGTCATCTAGTCCAACGCCCTGCTCAAAGCAGGACCAACCCCCAACTAAATCATCCCAGCCAGGGCTTTGTTAAGCCTGACCTTAAAAACCTCTAAGGAAGGAGATTCCACCACCTCCCTAGCTAACCCATTCCAGTGCTTCACCACCCTCTTAGTGAAAAAGTTTTTCGTAATATCCAACCTAAACCTCCCCCACTGCAACTTGAGACCATTACTCCTTGTTCTGTCAAATGGTACCACTGAGAACAGTCTAGATCCATCCTCTTTGGTACCCCCTTTCAGGTAGTTGAAAGCAGCTATCAAATCCCCCCTCATTCTTCTCTTCTGCAGACTAAACAATCCCAGTTCCCTCAGCCTCTCCTCATAAGTCATGTGCTCCAGGCCCCTAATCATTTTTGTTGCCCTCCGCTGGACTCTTTCCAATTTTTCCACATCCTTCTTGTAGTGTGGGGCCCAAAACTGGACACAGTACTCCAGGTGAGGCCTCACCAATGTCGAATAGAGGGGAACGATCACGTCCCTCGATCTGCTGGCAATGCCCCTACTTATACAGCCCAAAATGCCGTTAGCCTTCTTGGCAACAAGGGCACACTGTTGACTCATATCCAGCTTCTCGTCCACCGTAACCCCTAGGTCCTTTTCTGCAGAACTGCTGCCTAGCCACTCGGTCCCTAGTCTGTAACAGTGCATGGGATTCTTCCGTCCTAAGTGCAGGACTCTGCACTTGTCCTTGTTGAACCTCATCAGGTTTCTTTTGGCCCAATCCTCTAATTTGTCTAGGTCCCTCTGTATCCTATCCCTACCCTCCAGCGTATCTACCACTCCTCCCAGTTTAGTGTCATCTGCAAATTTGCTGAGAGTGCAGTCCACGCCATCCTCCAGATCATTAATGAAGATATTGAACAAAACCGGCCCCAGGACCGACCCTT
>QXTE01000281.1:356364-409878 GCA_003942145.1 Platysternon megacephalum | reverse complement strand
TGATAAGAATTCTTTCCTTTTGCAGTTCAAGACATTGATCCTTGAGAGATGCTCAGCTCCAGCTGAAATCAGTGGGTTGCGTGGATTCTGAGATACTCACAGGATCAAACCTTAAGCTTCCAGTAGAACAGTATCCTTTGATTGTTGCACTTTATTGGCATTTCAGCAGAGCTAGTATCAAGTAGTTTTAAAATTAGCATAAAAACAATCAGAAAGGGGTGAGGTAATTTTCTCCTTCCCCTCCTTCCCGCCCCCTCCCCCCCCGCCTCGGCACAATAGCAAGAGGAGAGCACGGGGGAAAATTTTGAGTCTCTGAGACACAGTTCCTCCCAGCAAAATAAAAAAAAAAAATAAAAAAAAAATGAGGAGTCCTTGTGGCACCTCAGAGACTAACAAATTTATTTGGGCATAAGCTTTTGTGGGCTAGAACCCACTTCATCAGATGTATGAAGTAAAAAATACAGGAACAGGTATAAATACATGAAAGGATGGGGGTGTTTTACCAAGTGTTAGGTCAGTCTAATGAGATAAATCAATTAACAGCAGGATACCAACGGAGGAAAAATAACTTCCTCTAAGGCTCATTCTAGCCCTAATTTATCCTATACTAATAATAATGATGCATAAAGAGAGGACTGGAGTAGTGACTGGGCACAATGAGCCCCTGCTCCCAGAAGTACATGATGGAGTCAGAATATCAACTTTCATTTTATATACATGGGTGTGTTTCTAGAAGAGCTTGAAATTATAGAGTGAGTGTTAACAAGGCAGTGACTTCTGCCTGAGCAAAGGGAGGAGCAGCAGTTGCTATAACCAGAGAAGCAGCAGCCACCTGGCCTCATAACCATCACCAGCAGAAAAGAGATCCCTGATGCTGCTCCGTGGTGGGGAGAGGCACACTACAACTGAGCCCCTGGCTTGGGGTCCTGTGCATGGGTGGGGTCATTGCCTTGATCCAGCCCTGAATAAAGTTAGCCTGTGATTCTGTAAGGCTATTTGGTATTCTCTGGGTTGTGCCCCAAGATCAGAACGAGAATATCTAGCCTCCATTTCTTTCCCAACTACCCACACAAATTAAATAAATAAATCGACTTGTTTTTGCTGCTTTTCATGAAAATTTATCAGATGTCATTTCTGAGGGTCTGATGTTTTGCTTTGACCTGATTCCTAATTGCCTACAATCTGCCACAAATCAGAATCAGAAAGCTCTTTTTGTTTTTAATAGTACCCCCTGCCCATCCACTCATGAAAATGTTCCCATGCTTCCTTGGGATGCAACCTTCATTTTCCTTTGTGAATATTCAGGCTAAAAACTATAACACCCTCCAGCATCAACTGCATCTGTCATTAACTCTCCACTTTTCTTTCTTCATGACCCAACAAATGCAGAGAGATTCTGAGAGCTGCAAGGTTAAAAACTTCATGGTGTGAAAAGCAGAAATGGAAAAATAATAAACACAATTGGGGAATATCACTGGCAAGTCCTTACGTTGTAAAAAAATACTCAGGTGCACAGCAAAGTAGAACAAAATACTTCCATCTCTTCCAATCTTTCCTTTAACAAAGAATGGTCTTGTTTTGTTGTTACTCTTTTTAATTAAGTAAAAACTCAATGGATCTAATATTTCAATGCAAGGACGGACTTACAGGTTAGAGGCAATATTAAGAGGGGTACTCTATATCAGAATATTTAATATGAACATTTTGCATTGAAGGACCATCTGATAGTGACTCATTGCCAAACTTTAGTAGGAATCTTTATGTGTTCAAAGTTAAGCAAATGTTTAAGTACTATGCTGGATTAGGTCTAGATGAATGGTTGTCCATCTCCATTCTCATCCCCTTGGTTTGTGGACTCAGCCAACGAGAAGATCTTTGGGTTTTGCCTTGGGAACGGGGCCAGTAGAAATTTTTCCATCTAAACTTTTCTCAAGAGATAATTAGGATTTTGATTAAATGGAACATTTCACAGGAAGTGTGTGCTTTCCTCTTCTCCTTCCACCTTTCCCCGACATTCAATGTTTTTTGACAAAAAGTCAAAATTTTCCGGGTGAGACGGGGAAGAGGGGAATTCAACTAGCTCTTAGTAGGAATTCTCTGATATTTTGGCATGCATATTTTTTCTTCTTTTTTAAATTGCATTGTGCAAAGAAGGAAACATAATTTAAAAAGACAGTAAACATATTGTTCATAATATTGTAAAAACAAAAATGTTACAACCCTTTGAAAGCAAAATCAATTCCCTTATTGACTTTTTCCCCCCTCCATGGTGCAGATTCTCTTCTTCATTACCAGCAGTTTATTCATGTGTATTGTGGCTTCTGGCATTGATTTTTTTCTTCATCTATTTATTTATTTATTTTTAAAGAATAAAAAAACACACTGAAGCACTCTCTTCGCAGAGAGAGAATAAAATACCACATAGGCTCTGTAAGCAGATATAGGAAATGAAAAGAGGTCAAATGTGGAGGACAAGCATGAATTTTTGCAATGGTTTTACAGTGGAACAAGTTACATAAATGTATAGGATTAGCTGAAGTTCAAGCAAGATCATCCATATTGAAGCTGGACAAGTCTAATGAATTTTATCACGGGGATCTTGGGAGCTTGCATAGTTACATTTGCAGTGTAATGGTTCTATTGACATTGTATTGGGTGTGAAGGACCCCTTAAAATGATTGATAAGAGAAGTATCATGATAGTGAGCTATTCCCATGGTTCTGTCTGTACCAGCCCAAAAGCTTGCTTTCCGGTACACCAGTGTCACTCTGAAAGAACAGCAGTGACATTGGCTTAGTTGGTATTTATCCTAGAGTAACAAAGAACAGAATTTGATTGACTGTATGCACTATACTTGGAGAGAAAGGATGGGGTCTTACGCTTAAGGCACTGGATGGAGATTTGAAACTGAGATAAAGATTTAATTCCTACCTCTGCTACACACTGGCCAAATTACTCAGTCTCTGTGACTCAGTTCCCCATCTGTAAAATAGGAATAATCATCCTTCCTTTCTTCCGCCTGTTGTCTCTGTTTTAGGGGGCTGATCCAAACATAACGAAAAAACCTCCCACTGACTTATACTATAAGTCAAGCTCTTATACCAGGGGTAGGCAACCTATGGCACGTGTGCCGAAGGCGGCACGCGAGCTGATTTGCAGTGGCACTCACACTGCCCGGGTCCTGGCCACCGGTCCGGGGGGCTCTGCATTTTACTTTAATTTTAAATGAAGTTTCTTAAACATTTTAAAAACCTTATTTACTTTACATACAATAGTTTAGTTGTACATTATAGACTTATAGAAAGAAACCTTCTAAAAACGTTAAAATGTATTACTGGCACGCGAAACCTTAAATCAGAGTGAATAAATGAAGACTCGGCACAGCACTTCGGAAAGGTTGCCGACCCCTGTCTTATACTATAAACTCTTCAGGGCAGGAACTTGTCTCTTAAGAAGTGCCTGGAGAGTACCTAGCTCAATGGGACCCCAATCTCAGCTGGAGTCTCTAGAGGTTGCTGTAATGCAAATATCCTGCACAAACAGTACACAAAATCCCACTGATTTCACCATGTTTGTGCATTAATTGTGTCTAGTGTTTTTCTTTATAAATAGCTGATTGGCCTGAACAGATTTAAAAGAATCAAAGAACTATATTTAAAGCACTTTATTGCATCTAGATTATGCCATCTGAATAAACTGTAACATCACCCATTGTCCAGAGATCAGCAAAGTAGGGTACCGTTAAGTATAGCTTCACAAAGGAACATAGAAATTGCCTGAGTGGATCAGACCCATAGTCCATCTAGACCAGAATCCTGTGTCTGACATGTCTAGTAGCAGGTGTTTCAGAGGAAGGTGTCAGAACCCCACAGTAGGCAGATGTGGGATAATTCGACAACAACATGGGTATCATCCTGATTTCTGGGAGTTTGTCTTCACTGCAACTGTTAGATCAGATAAGTACAGAAGTTACTCCATTTGTTCTAGCCTGGCTCCAGTAAGAGTGATCAAACTGGGAAACAACACTGAAGCTATGCAAAGTGATTTTATTAGCAGCACGAAGTGGTTGCATTAGCAGTTGATTTTTTGGTAACTCAGCTGCAGCATACCCACTGCATTACCATCTCCAGCATCAGCAGCACTTGAGCTTCAAACCAGCTAGCTTGAGTTTAAAGCACCTGTTAACTCAAACGAGAGACTTTTGGGTGTGGACAGGAGTTGGGTAAGGGTGAAAACTCAAGTTATAGCTCGAGCCAACACTGCAGTCAAGTGGCGTCCTAAGAGTTAGAGACCAGATTAAAACCTGAAAGGCCCTGAAGCCTGAGGTTTAACATCCATTCCAGTTTGTTCTCATTATTTGTTGTTATTTTTAACAACAACTCTGGATGTTCTTGATATACATCTAACTATGCCAGGGGTTGGCAACATTTCAGAAGTGGTGTGCAGAGTCTTCATTTATTCACTCTAATTTAAGGTTTCACGTGCCAGTAATACATTTTAACGTTTTTAGAAGGTTTCTTTCTATAAGTCTATAATGTACAACTAAACTATTGTATGTAAAGTAAATAAGGTTTTTAAAATGTTTAAGAAGCTTCATTTAAAATTAAATTAAAATGCAGAGCCCCCCGGACCGGTGGCCGGGACCCGGGCAGTGTGAGTGCCACTGAATATCAGCTCGCGTGCCGCGTTTGGCACGCGTGCCATAGATTGCCTACCCTGAACTATGCAATCCCTTTTAAAATCTTGTTCAGTTCTTGGGCTCAACTCCCCATGGTCACGCGTTCCACAGTTTTAATCACATGTTGTGTGAGAAAGGCACATGAATAACTTATAAGTGAATCGCATTGATAGTGTCAGTGTAATTACTCTAGAGGCCAAATCCTATCCTCGGTGACATTTCACTGACGATAGAGCAACAGGGAGCTGCTGCTGTGATGACTGGAGAAGATAATTTTGCTCTGTGTGGATGAAATTCACAACTGTGGAGGGGCAGTGTGAGACCCCTTATTTCCAATTCAAGATGAATCCCTCCCTGAAGTGCAGTCTATATACATGCCACCCCATCAGATAGCCACAATCTAGCAATTGGGAGTCAAACTTGTTTATCAAGATGCTTTTGCTCCAGTAAGAACACTAGAATGGACAATATTTTTAAAGAGAGGCTAGGCATGGGAAGAGACACGGATTACAGCACTATCCTCTGATCGTAAAGTGGAATTCCTTTAATCCCATCAAAACCAGAGCGGGGAGGGGTTGCTTAGTTTGTTGTCTGCCAGCCAGCCAGCCTCCCTCCCCCCCTGCCCGCCAAAAAACCCATTAAAAACAATGTTTTCTAAATGTTTCCCATGTAACCGTTGCCATGGAAAGTCTTTCTGGAGGCGAAGAGGCAAGCTGCCTATGGAATTTGCCACCAAATCATCCAGATCCCTTAGGTGGCTTTGAAAATCTCCACCAGAGAGTATTTTGATCTGATGCTACTGGGGAGGGGAAAGGAGAGGTATAGAACCTGGAACTGAAAAGAAAATCTCACCTGCCTCTGGAGAATACTCGTTTGCCTTCCCTCTTTGGAGGTTGCCCTATCTACTCACAGGATCTGATTTTGCTTTCTCTTTCTTGGCTGGTTACCTATTACAGAGGATAGCTGTGCTTGGTCGCAGACCCAGCAAATCTAATCAGAGTCTGCCCTGGGTTGCTAATAACATAGGCCCTAATCTCGCAAACACTTACCCATGTGCTAAAAGTGATGCATGCACATAAGTGCTTGCAGGATCAGGGTGAAAATAGCAGTTGAGCATGGGACAGTGTCTACAACAACGGGGTCTGGGTCCATAATTAAGTCTCGGATGTGCTATGGTAGCATAAATAATCAGTAGATGCCTTTTCTCAAAAAGGTCTAGTGAATAAGGCATTAAACTCTATCAGGACACCTGGCAATTTTCATTCCTGGCAATTCCGGTGTTCCTGAATGCATCCTAGGAGGTTCTATCTGCAGTCTTCCCCTACGGATTAGTGAGAGCTGAGGGTGCTCAGCACCTTGCAGGATTGGGCCTTAACAGCATAAATCTTCTGGGAAATAAAAGCACAAAGAATACTCAAGAAAGCATTGCCTAATGCCAATTCAGGAATTCGCATCCCAGAGAATCCGTCTGCACTCTTGAGAAATTTAATCATATGGCGCTTCCCCTGAGCGTGTAAGTGACTATTGATAATGCTATCTGAGGCTTATATAATATATATATATATATTCACACACACAGAGGGTGAAGTATTAATGGATTGTACATTATTTTCTCATGCGAGACCTAATATTATTTGACCCAGCTACTTCTAAAAATAATAGACTAAATAAATCTCATTTATGCCATATCAGCAATATCTGACAGGGCGTTAATAGCCTCAACTACTCTTGATCTGATCTGAGTACACGGTAGAGAAAAACTCACAACAGCATTGGAGGCCATCGGGTCACAAAGAAGGTAGTATTTTCCCTTGCATTAAAAGGATGTCAGATAAAAACAAAGTACCTACTCTGAATCCGGAAGAGTCCAAGACACACGTAGGTGGTAAAAGAATGTGTATGGATTTATTCCTAAAACATATTCCATAACAAGAAAAAAATAATCAAATGTATTATTAATAGCCATCAATCTGTGGCAGGCTACAGAATCTATAGCAGTGGTTTTCAACCTGTAGTCCACGGACCCCTGGGGGTTCGCAGACTATGCTAAGATTCCCAAAGGGGTCCAGCACCTCCATTCAAAATATTTTTAGGGGTCCACAAATGAAAAATAGTTTGAAAACCACGGTTCTACAGCATTGACCAAAATAGGGCCATAAGTGTGCAAATGGAGACGTCTATTCAAAGTCCACTAGAGCTGGGTGGTACCAGAATTTCAGTTTCAAGGCAACTTCCACAAGTACAATTTCCCCCCCCTCCCCCCCCCATTCTGAAACCTAACAGAAACAAAAAACATTAAAACTTCCTGCAAAATGAAACTTTGAGGAAGGAGAAAACAATGTTTCAGATTGATCGGAAGAGTTCGTTTCAACAAAATGAATAGGTTTTGTTCTGATTTTGACTTTTTAAAAAATGTATATATTATAGTGTATAATGTAAAATGTTAAAAATTGAAATGAAAAATGAGTTTAAAATGGAAAAGTGCTGTGTAACTTTCCAAAAAGGTCAAAATGGAATGTTTCAACCGTATCGGAATGCTCCATTCCATATATTTTCCCTAAACAACATTTTGTCAAAAGCAGTCTGTTCCCACGCAACATTTAGCTTCCAATATCAGCATTTTCTGACGGAAAAATGTTCCACTGGAAAATTTCCACTCAACTCTAGCCCCGATAGACTTCGTGGCTATATGAGGGCCCAACGACCGAATTCAGCATTGCCCTGCATCCTGCGTAGTCGTTTACTCCAGTACAAAGTGGGTAGTAATCTACTCCCACATTTGACACTGGTGTAGGGAAAGAGAGAATCACTTCCTCTAATTCAATTCTACCAGAGGGGCAGGCTGACTTACAGGTCTACCGGTCTCTCGGTCTATTTAGACTGTCGACTCTTTGAGGCAGGGACTGTTTGTACTGCACAATGGGGCCTGTAGGTGCTCCTGTAATGTTAATACAGTGTGAGCTCTTTGGGGCAGGGATGGACTGTGTGTGTACATGTGTACAGCACCTAGCACAATGGGATCCTCGTCCATGACTGGCGCGCCTCGTGATATCGGAATACAAATTAATAATAAAACGAGGGTCTATGTCAGGGATCGGCAACCTTTAGTATGCGGCTCGCCAGGGTGAGCCCCCTGGCGGGGTGGGCCAGTTTGTTTACTTGCCGCGTCCGCAGGTTCGGCCGATAGCAGCTCCCACTGGCCGTAGTTCGCTGTTCCAGGCCAATGGGGGCAGCGGGAAGCGGCGTCCAGCACATCCCTCGGCCCGCGCCACTTCCCGCTGCCCCCATTGGCCTGGATTGGCGAACCACGGCCAGTGGGAGCCGTGATCGGCCGAACCTGCGGACGCGGCAGGTAAACAAACCGGCCTGGCCCACCCTGCCAGGGGGCTTACCCTGGCGCGCCGCGTGCCAAAGGTTGCCAATCCCTGTCTACGTTTTCCTTGGGGGCAAGTTATTCCATAATTTCCCACGTCTGTGTTTCTTGTGGCTTAGTCTGAAGCATCTGATTCTGACCAGTAATGGAAATAGGACTGTGGACTAGACAGAGCCTTGGTCTGATCCAGTCTGGCAATTCCTGAGTTCATTTGTGGTGGCAATTCTTGTCCCTGCTTGAACCCTGCGGCTCAATTTTCATTGCAGCTGAATATCAATAATAACCACCAGCTCCTGGATCTCTCGCTGTGATCATTCTGCCTCCCTCAAAAAAACCTCAGCAACAGAACAATGCTTGATCTTGTCAGCTGGCGTGACACCAGCCACCTTCCCTCATTTGTCAACCCCGCTGCTCAGCAAGAAACGTGTGTCAGCAATTCCTGTCTCTCTGCTGTAGCTAACAGAAAGATGATGTAGCAACATGTGATTAGTGGAGATCAATATTACCCTTGCTTTATAAAGGAAGCCACCTACAGGTCCCCTTTCAGCCAAGTGGAATTAAGGAGCTGTGCAGTTTTCACAGAGGAACAAGACGGAAAGCTCTGTGTAAAAAAAGAAGAATTTGAGCTTGTGCTTCATAACCAGACCTGATTGCCTGTCTCAATAAGCTCAGGGAACAGCAAGCTTTGCAGCTGCATTCCCTGTCTCACAGTCCTGGCATTCTCATAGCCAGTTAAGTGTGTCTGCCAAAAGCTTACAAGCACCCAGATGCCCTTTTGTTTTCAAATTCAGCCTTGCGGCATATTTATAAACAGATGCTTGATATATATATTTTTAGGAATTAATCCATTGACACAGCGTCAAATTCCCACCCTGTGAAAAAGGCCTGGCCCATAGGCTTATGTGCCAGTTCTCTGTCAAATTAGGACTGAATAATAATACTCAGCTTTTTTATACAGCACTTTTCATCTGTAGAGCAAAAAGTGCTTTACAAAGGAGGTCAGCCTCATTATACCCATTTTACAGATGGGAAAATAGAGGCACTGAGCAGTGAAGTGACTTGTCACCCAACAGGCCATGGGCAGAGCCAGGACTAGAAGCCAGGTCTTTTGTGTACCAGTACAGTACTCTATCCATGAGGCCACTGTAGTGGATGGGCTTTATATTGACACTTTGTATGGGATGAATTTCACCTACAGAGTCTGATCCTGCACCATTGAAGTCAATGGGAACATAAGAATGGCCAGACTGGGTCAGACCAAAGGTCCATCTAGCCCAGGATCCTGTCTTCCAACAGTGGCCAATGCCAGGTGCCCCAGAGGGAATGAACAGAACAGGTAATTATTGAGTAATCCATCCCCTGTTGCCCATTCCCAGCTTCTGGCAAACAGATGCCAGGGACACTTTCATGTAGTTTTGCCATTGGCTTCAGTGGAAACAGGATCCCAGGACTCCATCCTACCACGTGCTCAGCACTCTTGCAAGTGTTTAAGCTTTAGAACATAGATACTCAACGTTCCTTAAAGTTAGGCAGGTGTTTATGTGCTTTGCTGGATCAGGCTGGAGTGCTTAGCACTGGGCAGCATCAAGCCTTTAATTGCCATTCTCAAGGTAGCATACACAGGCCCAAATTAAGGCTGTCCCAGTATGGAAATGCTCAACAGACAAATGGGGGACCGTACGCGGATATGCATTTTGCTCCCACTCCAGTGTTCTCCAGTAGGAGATGGTTATAATGCTGCAGCCTACTGTCCCTGGCTGAAGTTCACCCTGGTGCAGACGGTCAGGCCAAGGCCAAGCACTGCCCGCTTTCTCGGCAGGGGATTCATAGGCCTTGCACAATGCACAGGGATGAAAATCAGCCTCACAAACCTCACTGAACTTTGGAGCACCATCCAGTGTTCAGTTAGTGGAAGCTCCAATACAAACCTTGGACCACTGATTCAAATTCTGCCCTTAGGTGCTCATGGTCCCAAAGGGGTTAAGCTTGCCCCTCCATGGAAAAATCTGTCCTATCATATGTACTGCATTGCTGCAGCTGAAAATTAAAGTGAGGACCTGATGGCCTGTGGCCGCTGCTGAATGGATTCACACCAGCCATCCTTTGACGTACAAGACAGCTCAGTCCATTGCAGGGACTTTGGAGACAGGAGGAATAAATAAGGATAAACAAGAAAGAGTCCCAGTGGATTCCCCCCCTCAAAGGTACATTTCTCCCTATCTCTGTATTCAGAGCAAAGGGATATGCATTCAGGGCCCAGACAGCAAAGGGGGCCTTTCATCTGTGGGCTGCCATTTCAAAGCCAGCACATGTCGATAGCAGCTGAAAGTCATTACTATCTTACAGTGGTTACGCAGCCTGAGTGTGGACAGGTTTCCACATCAAAATTAGATACTAAGGTGAGAGGCACCTTGGAAATACTGAAGATAAACAGAATTGACTCTAAATTGTACATTAGCATATAATCCAAGATGTAGCATGGGCCCCTGGTTAAGGTAATGGACTGGAACTCAGGGGACGTGAGATGTATTCCATGTGTGACCTTGAGCAATTCAGTTTCCCTGTCTGTGCCTCTGTTTCCCCTTCCATCCTTTGTACATCATCTGTATTTACATTGTGAGCTCTTGGGGGCAGGGACTGTCTCTTACTACCAGTTTGTACCAGTGCCTAGTTCAATTGGGCCCTAATCTCGGATGTCGTCTCCAGCTACTACTGTAATGCAAACACTAATCATGCCGACTGAGGGGTCCAGTAATAAGAAGCCAATCCAATTCCCCTACTGGAGTCAATCAAAAGATTCTCGTTGACTTTGCTGGAAGCTGCATCAGGCCCAAATTAGACATGAAGAAACTAGTAGCCCTAGAGGTGTCATCACACACTGCTGGGGTCCTGCCACTTCTTACACTACCTGCATCTTTTCTGTGGCAAGATGTCAGCTGTGAGAGTAGAGTTCTGTCAAGTTGATTCCTGTGCCCAGCATGAAATTCTGTTTTTGTTTTTGTTTAGTTTGAACTCACAGAGAAGCTACTAAGAGAAAAAGCAAAGAAAAGGTAACAACTAACATCACCTCAAAATCAGCATCAGCATTGAGATGTTCTTATACTGCAAGCCCAATATTCACCAGGGATCCTGGTCTACTCCTCCCCACTCACTGAAGCTAACTGGAGTAGGGAGCACTCTGCATCTCACAGGATGAGGCACCAGACAGGCTGACAGAAATTCAATCTGGTGATGCTTCTGCATTTCTGGCGTGGCCATCTCGAGATTAGTTTATATTTCTGGAGATATAAAATGTGCCTGTTGCCCCCTTTAGGAACGTGCACGTGTCTTCCACAAGAAACATATACCCAAGTCACAGGCTGTTCAACCGCCATCGATAATAGCATCTCCCCTTATCGCTCAGGGATAAAAACTTTCCCCTTTAATCCACTCAGGATGTCCTCAAACTATCCATCGCCTCAAAAAACTTGGGAAAATATAATAGGTCAGAAGCACTTGGGCTTTTATCATACAGTTGAGATAGATCCCCGCTCCCAAGAAATGAATGGGTGCAGAGAAAAGAAAAAGGATGGGTTTGTGGTTAATGTACTGAGTTGGGAGATCTGAAACCAAACTGTAGCTCTGCCGCAGACTTTGTGGGACCTTGCAAAAGTCATTTAATCTCTCTGTGCCTTAGTTCTTTATTGGTTAATGGGGGCAAATGATAACACTTTGTCTCCCAAAGAGTCCCTGCCTCCAAATTCTGACAGTTTCTTACTATGTGGATGTGCAGCACCTAGCACACTGGGTGGGTGGGTGGCCTCTGGGAACTATGCTCATGTTCATATTAAATCCTAATAATGAAAAGTGTTATATACTACTACTCTTGAAATTTGGAGGGGGAAGGGGAAGGACAAGGATGGGAAAGTTCCTGCAATACAAGATCAAATTTTAAGTATTCCCACAGACAATAGATGACAGGCTTTTTGTTCTGTGTTTGTACAGTGCCGAGCACAATGGAGTGCTGGTCGATCATTGGCGCTCCTAGTTATTACTCCCGTAGAAATACAATGATCAAGAGATGGGGTATTCTTGGATTCTCTTCCTGGCTCTCCGACAGACTCGCTGTATGACTTTGGTCATGTTTCTCTCATTTTCAAGTGAAAAAAAAAATGGCCTGTCACATTCAAGAGCAGCCTTTCACAAACCCTTTGGCAATAAGCAGGCTGTCCAATGGTTATAGCACCGCACTGGTACCTCAAAGATCTAGATTCTATTCCCAGTTCTGCTGCTCAACAGCTGACCTTCAGCAAGCCACCCTGTGCTTCTTTCCCCCCCTCCCATCTTTGTCTGCCTTGTTTGTGTAGACTGTAAACTCTTCAGGGGAGGGACTGTTTGTACCACACCTAACACAATGGGGTCCCAATCTTTGTGCGGGCCTGTAGGGCTCTCCTATAATACAAATACTAGTTATAATCTTCTAGATAAAGGGTTCTCTATAAAGTAATATGATTAGCTAATCTTTGGAAGATGGAAAATGCTCTGGGGATGCTAAGGATTATTCTAAGTGCTAAGCATTATTATTTATTTACTAGATCATCATTAAACAGTATCAAGCAAGCATTAATGTGCCTGTCTCTTCTGGCAATACCAATGGGTTTTGAAATTGAGTGGAAGATGTCGTCTCATGCTTACATGAAATATCGGCAAAAGCGAAACATATTAGAGATGAAAGTCTGTCTGAAAACATTCAAGAGCAGCATCTACTTCTTTCCAATTTAAGCATAGCTGAAACTGACACAACGTCTAATCCAAAATGTATGCTGTGATCTGTTTGGAGAGGAACCTGTTTACAGGATGGAGCAATCCTGATACATATTTCATAATTTATCTTTCCATCCTACTAAAACCACTGCAAAAATTGGCATGACAGAAATTCTCCACTCTGGAGAAACCAAGAGGTGCGGAAGGCAGGGCTGAGACACTGATAATTTCCAGGATCCATACTTGTTAGAGAAACTCAGATTATGATTTGGTGGGTTTCTTTAAAAAAAATAAAAAACTTCACATATTTAAAAATGGGTAGGAACACTGTCTCCTACATGTAGGGTGACCAGATGTCCCAATTTTATAGGGACAGTCCCGATATTTGGGGCTTTTTCTTATATAGGCTCCTATTACCCCCCCACCCCCTGTCCTGATTTTTCACACTTGCTGTCTGGTCACCCTACCTACATGTTTGCCTGCCTCTTCCTGATAACCCAGTGCTGAGACTTTTAGGGTACAGCTACATGACAAACGGCAGCCCATGGCAGCCAGTCTCAGAGCCTGGGTCTACAGACTCGGGCTTGCAGGGCTCACACTACAGCACTGAAAATAGCTGTGTAGACATTCAGGCCTGGGCTATCCCACCGGCAATATAATTATTCAGGCCCCAGCCCAGCAAAGTGCTTAAACATGTGACAGAGCAGTCCCCTGGATTTCAGGGGAACTAGTCACATGTTCAAAGTTCAGCATGTGCTTCAGTGCTCTGCTGGATCAGGGCCTCAGCACTTACCCTCACCACATTGTAATCTCAGGGCCAGATCCACCAGTGCAGAGACAGAGAAAGTGGCTTGCACCTTTCCTACTCACTGCCCTAAGATGTAGCCTTTTTCAGTTAACTCCTACGAGCTGCTGGAGCGGCGCAGAATCACCAGGGTGCAGGTTCATCCTTCTGTCTTGCCCTGTCTCCAACCCATCCAGAAATTACCCTCATGCTGGTAGATAGTGGCAGCACTTGCAAAAGTGGCAGAGCCCACTCCGTGCCCCACTTTGCTGGTGCTCTTCCCTAGCACCTACCCTAAGGATTCTTTGTACCAGCCTAGCTGGCACAAAAGGGCTGAAGGGAAGATGAGACCAGTGATCTCAAAGCCATCTCATCTTTGAATAGTAGGGTTGTGGAAAATTGACCACACGGTTGATTTTGGATCAGACAGCCTGAGGCCGCTTTATTGATTACAAGCACGCAGGGGAGAACCGTTATCGAAATGGACTCCTCAAAGCTGGTTACAAGTCAGGCTTATAAAGCTTAAAACCACAGACTTAATACGCAGGTTACATACATCATTTCCTTCTTATTTTCTTATTAAAAAATATTGCAAGATTAATGCTGATTGGAGCAAAAGTAAATTTCTTCCATATTAGGCCTTTCCTGTTATTATCTGCCTGTTCTTTGTGGTTAGATGTTGACAGCAGGGGATATTAAAACTTTGTTTTTCTGCTGAGGGACTGTTAGGTACTTTCCACTGTCTCCTTCGTGTCCCCCCCCCCCGGCTATCTTGTCTGGCCGACCTTAGCAGCCTGGGCCTACAAAGGTTTGGGCAATTCTGGATTTTCCCTTACAGTAGCATAGCTGAATGCAGCATATTGTATCGTTTTTAATGCATTTGGTTAGTGACAAGGGCAGAGGGGAAAGGTAGGTCAAGCAAGGAGGACAAATGGAGCACCTGGGTTGGGCACTCATCTTCTGGTCACTCCCCAGATGGGGAGATTTCCATTTGGCCTTGCTGTGTGATGAAGCATTGACAGCTCTTGGGATATTCGGTGTTTTTCTTAAAGCCCCAGCTCCTGGAGTCCTCTGATTAGGTAAGTATTTACACTTTCATTAAAAAAAAAGTTTCTAGCTTTCATGCTCGAAGAGAAAAGCTTGAAAATGAACCCTAAAGTCTCAAACGCCAGAAGGGCAAATAAAAATTGACACGTTATTGAAAAAATAATCTCATCATTTTAAAGCCAAGCTCATGATTTGGGGATTTTTGAATGTTTGCGATGGGAAATACTCATGGGAAAGTAATATGGCCTAGCAAACGGAGCGCTGGCCTTGGACTCAGGAACCCTGGATTCTATGCCTGGCATTGCCACTGGCCTGCTGGGTGACCTTGGGCAAGTCACTTCAACTCTCTGTGCCTCACTTTCTCCATCTGTAAAATGGGGATCAGGTTTCTGACCTCCTTTGTAAAGTGCTTTGAGATCTACAGCAGAGAAGTGCTATAGCTAGGTCTATACGGCACTTTCCCAGCACCGCATGGAGGGAAGCTGGGAGCGGTCTTGCCCGTGCTGTATGGCTAGCGCTCTGCCTCCTCAAAGCATTTTATTGTGTCAGAAACAACTGTATTTATAAAGACATTTATGTATTAAAGAAACAGCAAATCCCTGGCAAGTTGAATTATCATAACATTGAAGTGAACTCCTTCGTTTCATTCCGGGAGAGCGTGAATGGTTTATGGGGATGCCTTAACCCATCTTAGGATCTGCCTGGGACAAGCCAAAATAAATAAAAAACAAATAAGTGAATTGGAGAGAGCATTTAGCAGCAAATCATCAATGTCCTTCTGTATTCCCAAAAGGTTGCTGCATTGGAGAAACCAGCTGAGTTAGGGAAGGAGTTTAGTTTATTCTGTTCTCTTAGTGAGAGGATCTTTCTGTGCTACTTAGATACATATTGAATATCTTGAAGGAGAGGGAGGTGCGGCAAATAATGATATAATAAAATGTATATTATCATAGTGCTTAGGAGCCCCAATCATGGACTAGAACCTTGCTGTGCAATACACTGTACAAAACACAAAACCAAAAGATGGTCCCTCCCCATATACAATCTAAGTGTATACAACTGGCAGATTCAGACAGATGTGGGGAGCCCAAGGAAACAATAAGACAATATTGGCCAGCAATCTATTTATCTATCCATCTGCTTACATGGCACTAATCACCAAAGAATCCCATCGCCTCACAAGCTGTAGTACACCACCTGGTGAGGTAGGTAAGCATTATCCCCATTTTACAGATGGGGAAGTGAGGCCTGGGGTATATTAATGTGACTCTTATCACAATTCAACATCCTTAATCACTTTCAAGACATTTACTCTTATTGTTACTATTAGTTGTATTACAACAGTGCATAGAGGCCCCCTACGAACCAAGATCAGGCCCTCTGTGCTAGGTACTGTACAGACACATAATAAGAGTCCCTGGTCCAAAGATCCCAACAAGACTTAAGCATGCGCTTAAAGTTAATACATGTTTAAGTGTTTTGCTGAATTGGGGCCTCAGTGTCAAGAGGTCAAGTAGCCAGCACTGGGTGTTTCTGGTTTTGACATTTTGACTTCAATGGGACTTAAACACATGCTTAAAATTAAGCATGTGCTGAAGTGCTTTTGCTGAATAGGGATCTAAAGTACATGTTTAGAACAAAGCATGTACCTAATTGCTTTGCTGAACAGGGATGGAAGCATATCCTTAAGTCTATGTTACCAAGTAGCTTGTACTGGGAAGTTTCTGGTTTGGGCAAGTTCCGAGCAAAAATGAACAAAACCAAACAATTCCTCAGCCTGTTGCTGCCAAACCTTATTTACTCCTCCATAGAAAAGGCCATTGTTTAAGGAAGGAAATAAGCCTTTAGTGCAAGACTTATCTAAAAGACCCCACAGTGGGTGAAATGTACAAGATTAAAGTAAAACAATGGTATGAAGAACAAAGAGGGAGATGTGAAGATTTAGCTGGGAGGGTGTGTGTTGGGGACAGGTTTTATGTGTTGCTGGGGGCAGTTTTATATAAGCCACAGGGATCGGCTCAAGAGCTAGACTTCTCCAAAGCTTGGAGATGTTCAAACCCATCTCTACACTTTCATGTGTAAAGTCCCCCAAGGTAAAGAGGAGACAGGACTTGGCTGTAATGAATACAGAAAGGAGATTCTTTAACGGCTGGTGCGGACAGATTCTGTGGTTCTCTCTGGCTTGCTGTAGCTCAGAACGATTAACACAGCTCGATCTGCCTGGCATCTTTCTAAGTCCTGGCCTTGGCTAAGAAGAGACCGTTAACTCCACTATACTAGGAATGCAGAAAATGTTAATTGTTGTTATAAGTTTCTCTGTGTATAAACTTTATTAATGATTTCTTCCTCTGCATGCAAATTCCAGCAACTCTAGTGTCATAATTAAATTAGCATTGTTTATGCTTTAGAGTATTTAAACTCTGAAATTACAGGCAATAACTATAAAAGAGAGTGATAACTAATGCCGATAACTCATTCCTGCAGAAACTGGGCCGAAGCAGAGCAGTAACGACAGTTTTTATTCACCACAGCTACTTTATGATACGCATTAAGCTAATTTTTATTATCACAAAAAACTTAGAACAGTCGAGTCAGGTTATTTGTGTTGAGATTTGAAATGCTACAGTCTTGAATAATTACTGTTGTGACACTGAGTTACATCATGGTCGCAGATTTGATACAAAAAGCAGTCTGGTCCAGGGGCTAGGGCCGCAGATTTGGATCCAAGAGACCTGCATTTATTCCCAGCTCGTCAACTAACCAGCTACGTGACTTTGAATAAGCCTCCTCCTCCTTAGTCTCTTGCCTATTTTGACCCCCATCCTGCAAAGACTTATGCATGTGCTTAACTTTACGCCCTGTGAATACTTCCACTGCTGTCAGGTCTGGGTAGAACTCCTCGTACCCATGCTCAGCCAAGAACCTTTCCTCAACTAAGAAAACCTCTCACACAACTTTGGCCAACAACAACAACAAAAGTGTAGTACGACTACACGCCGGAGCTCTGGGTGTTGTAAAACCTGGTGGTACAGCTTTTAAATCTTCAGAGGTTTTTTTGTGTTTTACCGGGGAACAAAGCTTTAAATCACAGAGACTACAGTAAAATTGCTTTTGCTTTCTAAAAAAATGGGGCCTCGTACACCACAGAGTTGAGGGCAGGGGATCAACGCCGCAGCAGCAGTGCTTGCAAGATGACTTCACTAGACTATGGAGACCATGACATCTGTTAACCCTCCAAATGCCTGATTCCTGAATATCAGAGGCTTGAAAAGAAAGGACTGCAAAAATATGCCTTGATCTGGTTTTCTGTTTTGTTAAATAGCCATTACATTGTGATTTTAATCTTCTGTAATAGACATGCCAAAGCCGCGGGAAAAAACGCAGACATTGCGCTTGTTTTTGGCTTAATTGGTTTGTGAATTGCTTGTTGGCTAGTTTTTGGCTTGTAGCTTGTCGTAGCTTTTTGTTGTTGTTGGTGTTGTTTGGCTCCCGTCAAGTGGGGGCAAGGGACAAGCAGGGGCAATGGGGGGAGAGAGTCAGGGGTGCACAGCGGCCCACCACAGTCCCAGACTGCACAACGAGGAGATCTAGTCACATAGAGTGTTGGGGTTCTTAGGGATTGGCTTGTTTTGGACTTGTTTTGAAATGGGATTAGCTTGATTTTTGTCTTATTGTGAAAGTCGGGGAGCTTATTTACCGCTTGAAATTTGGCAACTGTGTTCTGTAAATACAGAAGAAAAAAGTAAGCTATGTATGAGAAAGCAGGAGAGCTTTTAAGAGGCACAGTTCACAACTTTAGTTTTATGAGAATCAATGAAAGGAAACATACAGAACCATTGGCCAAAAGGTTTTCTCTTTAGAAGTAAACAAAACCTTTGTATGAGCTGTACAGACCCGTGTAAATTAGCTGTTAGCTGGTGAAATGGATTGTCTGGTCCAACAACAAATCTTACAAAAAATCTTTCACCCAGAGAGTTTTCTCCCAAGGGTTTTATACTTGAGGTTCAGACTGCACAGCTTGTAACAAAAAGATCACAAGAGACCAGATCTCAAGCCGGTGTAATTCAGTGGAACTCCCCATTGACTTTGATGGAGTAACACCGGATGGAGATCTGGCCCAAGTATTTTATATAAACGGGAAACATACTGGACTATAATAGATGGGTGCAGCACTCTGATTGCTCCTTGCCCTGTTGGCTACAAGACAGTACATACATAATACTGATTCCCCATTGCCTTGCACCTTGTGCTATTGAGAACTCGGCAGAGTAAGCACCAAGTGAGCACAAAACGCTACCAGTTCTGATTGACTTTGCACAGGGATAAATGATCTGCAAGGTTCACTTTTGATCCAGGAACTGAACTATTGTTATTTGTATTACAGTAGCGCCTCAGTGCCCCCCATTGTGCTAAGCACTGTGTAAACCCATAGGCCTGGTCTACACTTAAGAACTAGATCAACCGAGCTACGTCGCTCAGGGCTGTGAAAAATGTTGTGCCCTGAGTGCCATGGTTAGGGTCAACCTGACCCCAGTGTAGATGCAGCTGGAAGAATTCTCTCGACCTAACTCCTGCCTCTTGGAGAGGTGGATCAACTACATGAAAGGAAAACCCCTTCCGTCGATGTAGAAAGCCTCTATGCTACCGTGTCACGTGACTGGGGCATGGAGCAGGACTCAGGCTCAGTGATCACAGCAGGAGTCAGGCCTAGTGGTTAGGACCAGGAGTTGGTAGCCAGGAATTGGAGCCCAGGGTCAGAGCTGGAGTCAGGCCCCAGTGCCAGAGCTGAGGGTCAGAACTGAATTACCTGGAGTGAGTCAGGAGTGAGGCTGGGGCCAAGAGAGGAGCAGAGCGGGATACAATCAGGTCTTATCACAGCCATGGGCTTAAAGGCTGGTCTGCTGACTCTTCCAGCTGAACAGGGATGGTAGCCGGTCAGGCAGCCTGCTACAGGCCAGCTGTGCTTGTCAGGTTGCCCAGAACCAGCACTACTGCAGGCCCTAATTCCTGCCATGCAGCACAACCGTGAAATAGCTGCAGCACTGTAGATGTAGTGTATACCAGAGGTTCTCAAACTGGGAGGGGGTCCCCCGGGGAGGCATGGAATGTATTCGGGGTGGGGTGTGAAAAGCGTTAGGGGGCAACTGCATACATTTTACCCCTCAGCAATGACTAACTAGCAAAGCTGATTCCTCCAGGTCCTCAAATGTGCATTTTGATGGATTTCTGCTAAGCTTGCATAGCGTTATACAAAGTCGTCGCCATCTGTACATGAATCTGTTTGCTACAGTGTGGTGTGCATATTTAATTGTCAGCATCGACCACAACTGCAGTTTTGCTTTTGCTCTTATTACAATGGATTGTTGGCTCTATTTGAATCAATGCCTTGCTGTTTCTAATATTTAGTGAGAGTCGCATGTTCATTTTTTAAAATCGGTATATGTACTGGGGGGGGGGGCGGACTAAAACTACTTCAGACACAAAGAAGGGGGCCACAAATATGTTTGAGGACCACTGGTTCAGAAGTACCCCTAGCGAGAGACAATCCCCTGAAGAATTTACAACTTGGAGAGAGGGTGAGAGGGGAAGGAACGGTGAAGTGGACTTGCCCAAGATGGCAGAGCCAGTGTAAGCAGGTAGGTCTCCAGTGCAGCATGCTATCCGCTAAACTATGTCACTTCCCCGGCACAAACGGGATTTGAATCCATTTAGTTAAAGGCATCCATTTTGCTAACAGTCTCTCTCTCTCTAGGCACTTATGTTGCACACATTACGCTGGTGCCTGCGCGCCTGTTCCAGGAAATCATTTGGAAAGCAGCTAGGTCACCCAGTGTCCATCCAGTCAATTATTTTAGGAGTGGTTGGAGATTTCTACACTTGCAAAAGTAGTTACTTGGCAACCAACAGAGCTCAGAACGGAGGAGATATCCCTCTTCATTAGGACATAGATCTTTTTACTGACACCCCTGAATGTTTTATGGCTGGTTGGAAGTTCTGCAGGGTGGGGGGGAAATCCCAACCTTTATCAGCTAGAGAATGAGTGTTTAGCTCTTGGTTTTCAGCAAGACACAGGAGAAACGTACTGGCCCACAAGGTTCTGATTCACCCTTGCCCTGTACAACATGGAGTCATTTGCACCAAAGTCAGTGTTTGGTAGTGCTTCAGACCCACTTTGCGCTCTACGAGGTGTAGGGCAAGGCAGAATAGGATCCTCAGAATTTTATCTTGTGATGGGCTGAATGCCCTTAACTCCTTTTGACTTCAGGGAATTTACGTGTTGCTCATCACCTTCTAAGAGGCACTCCACACCTTGCAGAATTGAGCCCTTAGGGCTCAACTGCATAGTTACCATAAACCCTAAGTAAGGGGAAGCTGTGCTGCTCCAGGAGTAGGGCAGGGGCAGAATGGTGACTCCAAGTCACAGGTTGGTCACTGGTCCTGTCCTTTCTCCAGGGCAGAAATAACCTGCAGAGATTATTCCCCCTTCAACATCGGCTCAGCTGTGCTGGCCGGTGCAATGGGGAGTCTGGATTTTACCCGCTCCCCTTCCATATGTATGCAAGGGGGAGCAGTAGACCCCATGGAGGCTTCTTTCCTCTCGCAGCCTGTGCTGTAACCCACAATACATGCAGCCCAAGCAGGGGAATATGGAGCATGTAAAGCAGGTGGCAATTTTGCCCTTATTGAATTGTGGATTGTTCTAAAACTGGATTGGGGTCTGAACCATGTGGCTCAGCCCCTTCCCTCACTGCTGCAGCTTTTACACTCAAATAATGTAAAAGGGAATTTCCAGTTTATTATTATTATTATCCCCTATGATGCTCCTGAAAGGTGTGGAGATGGCAGCCATGGGAAAGAAATGAGTTGTTTATTTTCAGAACAAGTATAGCATGGGCAGCAGCAGTGCCCAAGTCCCTCACACTATCCCCACCAGTGTACTGTACCTCATCCATGACTGGGCTACAACCCAACCGGTGAACTGAGCGTGATCAGGGCCATAGCCCACTATCAGTCCTTGGAGCCATGCAATCCCTTCCGTTTATGAGCTGTAAAAAATGTGCTTCTGCCTAGTGGTTTCCTAGGTCCAGGATTTTCAGCATTGAAGTCAACGGAGCGACACCAATGTACACGAGCTGAGCACCTACTGCATCCTACAGGAATTGCAGGGTTGCTTGAAGACACACTTACAACACAGACATCTCCTACTACAACCAGAAATAATATTTGTGTTAATGGATTCTAAATACGGAACGATCAAATCACATTCAGCGAGGCATAAACTGGCGAGCACAGGGTCGAGACAGATTTTTTTTTTCTCCATTTAGATTCGTACATTTTTAGGAGACCATATGAGCATCTGGTCTGACTTCCTGCTGCATAACACAGGCCATAGGATTTCACACCAATGATTCGTGCTGCTATTCAACAACTTGCGGTCAAGCTCGAGCATTTCTTTGCGGGCACGTCTGCACTTCAAGCCGTAGGTCTGACTCGCAGCTTGAGGAGACGTACCCGAGCCAGCTGTGAATGAGATTGCACGCTAAACGGTGAGAGTAGCCTTGGCAGCAAGAGCAGCAGGAGGGGCTAGCCACCCCATGTATGAACCCATACAAGACGTTAGGCATGTGCATGGGAGGCTAACCCCTTCTGCGCCCTCAGACCTCATCACTATGGCTACCCTCTATTTTTAGCATACTAGCTCAATCAGAGCTAGCGCTGGTATGTCTCCTCCAGCTGGAAATCACATCCCCAGCTGAAAGAGTAGACATGGCCTCAGAAAGACATTGACTTCACTGGGGCCAGGATTTCACCCCCAATTTGAATTTAAAGACTCCGAGGAATGGAGAATTTACAACACTGCACAATTAGCTAGGTGTGTGATATTCTCTTTAAGGTGTTTGGGTTTGGTTGCCTTCACCTGCACCATCAGATATTGGTCAATGCCACAGACAGGTGACGTGGCCTGATCTGATGCACACATTTTAAGGGATCAGAAGGGACCATTAGGTCATCTAGTCAGACCTCCTGTATAACACCTGTCAAGAGATTTCACCCAGTTACATCTGTGGAGCCCAGTAACTTATGTTTGATTGGTATGTTCTCCTCTACCATTTCAGTTGTGTTTTCCTACTCCTTTGATAGGTGTTCCATAGGGAATTTTTGGGCAGTTCTAAGAATTGCTGGGGTATGGGTAGCTTCACAAAGCTCAAGCCTTGAAGGCTGAGATTTTCAAGACAGGCTTAAGTGATTTCAACACCCAGTTCCAGATAAAATGAAAAGTAACTGCATCAAAATCACCTAGGCAGCTCTGAAAATCTCAGCCAAACATTTAAGTGTAATGAAAGGATGAGATGGCTTTTGAGATGGCAACAGCTCTATTGCTCTGGAAATATTTAGTATTTCATCAATGAACAATAACAATGACAAAAATTAGACATTTCCCCTCATATGCAAAACCTTGCATACTGTGCAAGTCAAGTAATACGGCATGCAAATCTGCAAAAAAAAAACAAAAAACCCACAAAGTCATGGAGGAAGGTTGGTCCAATGGTTACAGCCAGGGCCGTCCCTAGGGGAGTGCAGGGCCTGGGGCAGAAGTGACGTATCTGTCACTTCCAGGACCGACTGTGTCCAGCGCCGGCCGATCGCACCAGCAGCCAATGGGGCCCCCCAAAGCACGGGGCCTGGAGCGGTCGCCCTGATTCGCTGTACCCAAGGGACGGCTGCTGGTTACAGGAGATCTCCGTTCAATTCTCTACATACTCCCTATATTACCTTGGCCAAGTCACTTAGTCTTTTTGTGTCATATCTCCATCTGTACAGTGAAAATAATAGCACTTTCCTACCTCACAGGGGTGTTTCTGAGGATAAATACGTTCAAAATTGTTAGGTGTACAAATGTTTTGTAACGAGAACCATAAGTGCCTAAGAGAGAGAGAGAAATCAAAGCTTAGAGCAAAGGGAGGTGAACAAAATATTACCCTTATTTTCACCAGGAAACTCAACCATGGCAGGGACTGGAACATCCCCTCCCTTTTCAAAGAGGGTGGGGGTTAAATTAACTTAATGGGCCCATCTGTTTAGCTGCCCACTGTCCTACAATAAGTACAGTCTCACAATTAGTCCTGTGATAGAAATACTGCACAGTGGGATTGCCCTGACATCGTAGCCAGAAAGAACACTTCCTAATGTATTGCCAGTTGGAGGAGACAGAAATAAGAGACAAGAAGTTGGGAAATGGGGATATTAAGCAAACCTGTCAAATGCCATACTGGACATTTTCAGCTTCCCAGTCACTGAAGGCCAAGTTCTGGGCCAGAGCTGTAGCTGGCGTAGATTGATGTAGCTCCATTGACTTTAGCGGGGTGACACACCAATGGAGGATCTGGCCCTCTGAATCTAACACTCAGACAAGGAAGCGAGGGTGGCTAGATGCATGGAGGAGAACTACTCTCTGTGGGGTCAAGAGCAGCTCCAGAACCACTCCATGGCCACTAATGGTGCACCCGAGGGGAAGGGAAGATCCATGTCACAAAGAGTCCTCTAGCCCATCTTGCCACCCTCTTACCCCTTACTGGAAAAAAGTATGTGCCTTGTGCCTGGTCCACTTCAGGATAACAGCCTACTTTTGCTGTCAGCTAATGTAGCTACGCCTTTAACTCAAATGATAGAATTCTGTGCTGAGGTATGGCATTCAAACCCTGCTGCCGACCCTGGAAGGAGATTATTACATTGTCAGGATTCATTACCTAAGTGCTGGAACTAGGGGTGCTGCTGCCCCCCTGGCTTGAAGTGGTTTCCATCATATACAGGGTTTACAGTTGGTTCAATGGCTCTCAGCACCCCCGCTATGCAAATTGTTCCAGCGCCCCTGATTCATTATGTAGGAACAGATCTTCTGCTGGTGTAAATTGGCACAGATCAATTTATTTCAATGGAGCCGCACCAGTTTATATCAAGTGAGAATCTGTCCCATAATGTTTAAAGGACAAACGTGACCTCTTTTGGCCTGAGTTTAAGAGGCAGAATCTGATTTTCCAGAGCACATTTTCCACCTGCAGGTAATAATAGGTGCAATTCACAGCACTTATATATTGTTGGAAATTATTACTAGAATTACGGTAGCTCTGAGAGACCCCATTCAATACCAGGGCCCCATTGTGCTAGGCACCGTGTGTACACAGTCACAGATAGTCCATACCCCAAAGAGCTTACACTTTATATAGACAAAGCATAAGGCTGCATATAACTGGCAACTGAGACCTGAGGAGGTGGAGTGACTTAGGGTATGTCTACACTACAAACCCTACAGCAGTACAGCTGCACGGCTGGAGCACAGACACGCACTACAGCAATGGAAGGGGATCTTCCGTGAAGCAGTAGCTAGAGTGACAGAAGGATTCTTCCATTGACCTAATGCTGTCTACACTGGGGCTTAGGTTTGTTTAACTATCGGCTTGTCTACACAGAGCGCTGCAGTGGCACTGCTGTAGCGCTTATTGAAGACACTATCCGTACCAACGGGAGGGATTCTCCTGTTGGCATAGGTACTCCTCCTCCCTGAGGATGGGAAAAGTCCTCCTGTCAACATAGCACTGTCCACACCAGGAGCTAGGTTAGTAGAACTGCGTCGCACAGGGCTGTGGATTTTCCACACCCCGGAGTGACATAGTTATACTGGCGTAGGTTATAGTGCAGATCAGGGCTAAGTCTCTGAAGGGTGTGAAGTTTTCACACCCCTGAGTGACGTAGCTCGGTCACTTTAAGCGATGCCCAGCCGTTACCCGAGGCCACACAACAAGTCACTGGTAGAGCAGCGAATAGAACCCAGACCCCCGACTTGTCGTCTAGTACGAGATCCATTTACATGTCTAAATACTTGATCTGTGGCTCTAATTCCACGGACTCCTAGTGACATACTTGCGCCATTTACACAATTGTCTACCTGATCAGTGGGTTCAGCCTAACATGCCACACAACAAGTCTGCAATTAATTGTGGGTTCAAGACTTCAAGCATGAGATTGAGCCCACAAAATCAGGTCAGGATGAGGCCCTTTTTAAATGGAGACCTGTGTTCTTTCCATTAAAAAAGACCCAATACTGGTCTATCTTAAACTGGCCTGCACAAACTGTGCCCCTCACAATAACTTTACCAAGTTGATTATTAATTTCAAGCAACAGCACGGAAAGGTTGGGAGTATATTTCCACTTCCAAGTTTTATTTGTTTGAATGAGAAACCTATACTCAAGCACAGCAAGCAGAAGATTGGCTGACACAGCAGTGGCAGCAGAAGGTAATGGGTTACTCATATAGGTTCCTTAATCTCTAAACCAAAGCTAAAATTGCTTCATCCAGCAGCATTTTCTTTTCATTCCAGGAAACCTAAAGCCCACTCCATTTCATTCCCCAATTTTATTTTTAGGAGACTTGCTTTTGTTTGCACAGATATCATTTTCCAATCCTTACTTGGCAGGTACCACTGTGAAATATGCTTGATATTCAGAAAGCACAGTGAGTCCTGAAATTAAGCCCCACACCGCAGTACATCTGTATGAAACAGAAAGTTTTAATCACTCTGCTATTAAATTGCTATATTCAGAAGTTACATGTTTATGAATAGCAGATTATTTTTGTCCCCTTCCTCCTTCATAGCTGTGATTGGTGTCATTTAGTGCAAGAAATCTCTGTGCAGGGGAGGGGAGAAGACATGAATATCCATCATACATTCACCGTTTGCATTCAAGCTGGGACATATCTTGTTTTAAGCTGAAGATCTCTCTTTCTGCACCTGTCTCTCAACTACGGTTTATGGCTCATCTGTGCGGGAGACAGAGATTTCCCTGGGGCCAGTTTGTGCCTGTGGAATGAGCTCCCACGGGAACTAAGGACTATCACAGAGTTCATCCCTTCTGCTTCAAGTGCAAGGATCACTTCTCTGAACCCCTTCTCTAACAAACACATGTAGATAAAAAACAACAACAAAACCCCTACCAAAACAAAACCCTCCACTGCACGCACAATGCCCGTGGGGAGAGGATGAAAGAACAATCCACACGTGACAGTGACAGTCACATTGCTTAATGCATTACTGGAAGGCGCTCAGATACTACAATTATGAGCTTGGTATAAGACTCGGAATAGAATAGAATAGAATTTCTTTCATCTCTTCTAGCTGTTGTGCTGGATGCAGACTACCTGAAAATACCACTCTGTTGGGATAATTGATTACACTTTTATTTAGTAATGAGAACGCTTCTAATAATTAAGTTTTTGCTGAGAAGAGGTACATTCCCCCTCCCCCCCCCAAAAAAACGACTGATTTCAGAATACAGAGAAAACGGAACAGAGCGGTGCCTAACATCTGTTTAATCTATAATACAGGTCTGTCTCATCGTACGCTGGGGTTACGTTCCGCGGTCAGCGCCTAAAGCAAAAACCGCGTATAGTCAAAATTACATTGGGTGTAATGGCGGGCAGAATCGCCCGCCCTACAGAAACAGTATTTAAATAGTTATTTTTCTCTTTTTTGTTTGTTTTTTTCTTGTTTTTGCCGACCGCATAAAGCTGAAATCGCACATGTTAAATGCGCCTAAGATGCGACAGACCTGTACAACATTCTTTAACAGCCTTGCAACCGTTCATAAATTCAGTAAGTCCTCGTCATAAAATACTAACAATTTTTGGTTAATGTATTATTTATCTGCCAACAGGACATCATTTCCATGTTCATTTACTTAGTCCAGTGTCTGTGTACTGTGGGTTAGTAAAGTCTCTCTCTAGTGCAGTGTTGGGAAGCTCAGGAGTTAAAAGGCCAGAGGGAAAATATAGACATGACTGATTTATTTATATTTATGAGTCAAAGATTAATTCTTCCCCATTTAATTGGAACTGTGCACCAGACTCTCAGTTTCTCTGCTCCTGCCCTGAGATTTAAACCACTATTGCACTCCCTGGGTGCAACCTTGGTCCTATTGGACTCAGGGAGAGTTTTGCCATTGACTTTCAGGGGCCCCTGTGTTCTAGGGCTGGGCAGAGGCCTGCCCAGCCCTGGCCTGCCCAGCCCTGGCGTACATTAGAGCAGACTGGGGGGGATTACATGACAGTAGCCTGTACATGTGCAGTGATTTGCACCAGTGCAAAGTGAGAATTGCCGTGTTTTATACCCTTTTTGCACTGTTGTAAGTGACCATGTAACTCACTTAGTGTTACAAGTCCCCCACTGTGTTGATCCACAGAGGATTTGAGCTATTACAGCCCCCAGCTACAAAGCCTTGTTATTGTAGCTCAAGCTATAGCAGCTCATGCTTTTAGCTCTGGAGATCCCTGGTTCAATCCCTGGTGTGTCGGCCGAAAGAGCAGCTCATCCAGCATTTAAACCATTTAGAGTCTCAGATGGTTGAGACGAGCTTCCTTTGAGCAGCGGAAGTGTGTAACCTACTACTGTCACGACTGCACAAGATGTGGCGCAACAGTGAATTGTGCCCTGTCTTTTGTGTCTCCTTAAAGTGGAGCAGCAACAAAATCTCAGACTATCTATGAAAGATTCATCTGTGTAGAAAGTTCTGACAGCATGCCTGGGGCTTGAAGAGATGGACTGAGTTTACTGTATTGGCAAGAGAACTCAATCATAGTTAGCTACATGACTACCCTAGTGAGCAATTTAGGGAATCCCACATCCTGGACTAGATTCCCATCAATAGCAGTGTGTCCTTACCGTTGTTGCTGTCAGACCAAAGACCCCACCAGGCAGTTTGGAGTGATTCATCACCAACACTGTCCTCTTGCAAGAGGTTTCTCTGAATGCCTTTCCTATTTATAACCAGTGTGAAATGAAGTTAAATTAAAAAACAAAACACCGCAACCCTTTGAGAAATCAAGCTGACGAAACTTAGCTTAATTACCATCTGGCTGTGTTCTCCGTAGCTTCCTGATAAAAGGCCATGCTTTGATTCATGCAAAAGATGATATGGGGGAGAAGGATGGATGTTTTAAGAAAGACGCCCTATCTTCCTTTTTTCTTTGCTACCTGAGTTACCCATTCCCTAGCCTCTGTTTGCCAGAAGCTGGGAATGGGCGACAGGGGATGGATCACTTGATGATTACCTGTTCTGTTTATTCCCTCTGAAGCTCCTGCCATTGGCTCTGTTGGAAGACAGGATACTGGGCTAGATGGACCATTGGTCTGTCCCATTATGGCCGTTCCTATGAGTTATTAACAATCACAGACAACTTTCCCAAGATGTTTGATTCCTCCTCACACCAGACATGCCCTTGACCTGAGATAAGCTTCAAGACACAGAGCATTTAGAAAGGCAACGATGATGCACCAACTCAAAGATAGGAGGCTAGTCCATGAAAACGTAATGCTGTGGTGACCCAGGGTAGGTCTGTAATGTAATTACAGCTCAAGTAGACATACCCAAGCTAGATTTAACCTAGTTTGCTTGGGTTCTGGAGCAGTTAAACTGCAGCCACATGGGCCTCAGCTCAGGATGGACAAGCCTGCCTGGAATCCTGCGGCCAGCCCAAGCCGAAGTGCTCTCTGCCACTGTTTCACTGCTCTGGGACGCGAGATAGCTAGACTGCATTATAGATATGCCCACTGGAGGTGTAGGAAGGAAGATTTCTTGCAAACTACACTGAAAGCTCCAATAGATTCAGGCACTGATCCAACAAAGCATTTAAGCACACGCTTAACTTCAAGAACTCAAGCAGCCCCAGGCCCAAATCCTGCTCCCATTGGAGTGAATGGCAAAACTCCCACCAACGAAAAGTTCTCTGCAGCACTTACACAAGTGCCAAGTGTTATGAGCTGAGTTACAGCGAGGAAAGATTCTAAGAGCAGTCTGAGAGTTGTTTTACGGCTCAGCCTGTGAATGTCTCATACTGAAGAAGGATCAATAGAAGACTATTGACCACGGGAACAGATGGCGTGAACTCAACTAAATGCAGTAACTAAAGGAAAGAACGCTTCTAATTGGCATGGGGTGCCTGCAGGCAGACTTAATAACAGAGATATCCCTGAAATTAAAAATAGTGGTTTGCTCTTACATCCAAGGATCTTTCTCCTGCAGATCTTAATGTGCTTTACGATACATATATCATTAAGCTTTATAATGCCCCTGTGAGCAGAGCTGGGTGACCATGGTGAACAATTCATTGGGCAAATTCCATTTGAAAACTGACCACTATTTCCATGAATCTGGTGAAACACTTGATTTATGTTTTGTGCAGATGTATTTAATCCTTTTTCTTTTTTTGAAAACATATTTCAGTCTATGGATTGCTTGAGAGTAAAGAGCGACCATGAACAGGAAATCATCTAGAGTGAGATTTTCACTAAGCCCTAAGGGAGTGAAATGCCCAACTCACACTGAATTTCAGCTGGGTTTGAGTGCCTAACTTAGGCTCCTTTGTAAATCTGAGCCTTCTCTTACAAATTGAGTTCTTTCTCTTTTAACAAGTTATTTGCCTACAGGTTTATTTTTGGAAGAATTTGTTCCTGATTCCAAACGATTAGACATGTCACACAATGCCCCATCCCATGGCACCACCTGGTGGCAAGACCCAACATCGCGGTGCTCTGCCTCAGTTTCCCCCTTTAGACTCTTGAACAGGGACCTCACAAACTCCTCATTTTGATAACAGTCTGTTTCCAGTGGGGTCCTGAAAGGGATCAGCTCTTGACCCTACGCTATTAAAACTTTTTATCAATGACCTAGAAGAAAACAAAATAATCACTGATGAAGTTTGCAGAGGACACAAAAATTGCAGGAGTAATAAATAATGGAGTCATCAGGTCACTGATTCCAAGCAAATTGGTAAACTGGGCACAGAAAATAATATGCATTTTAATATGGCTAAATGTAAATGTGTACATCTAGAAACAAAGAATGTTGGCCATACTTACAGAATGGGATACTCTATCGTGGGAAGCAGTGACTGAAAAAGATTTGGGGGTTACGGTGGATAATCAGCTGAACATGAGCTCCCGGTGTGATGCTGTGAGCAAAAGAACGAATGTGATTGTGGGATGCATAAACAGGGGAATCTCAAGTAGGAGTAGAGAAGTTATTTTATCTCTGGTGTGACCACTGCTGGTGCCCATAATTCAAGAAGGATGTTGATAAACTGGAGAGGGTTCTGAGAAGAGCTGTGGGAATGATTAAAGGATTAGAAAACATGACTTATATGGATAGACTTACTTTATTTGAGCTGAAAGAGAAGGTTAAGGGGTGACTCGATTATAGTCTATAAGTACCTACATGAGGAATAAATATTTAATAATGGACAATTCAACCTAGTAGAGAAGGGTGTAGCACAATCTATGGCTGAAAGATGAAGCTAGACAAATTCAGACTGGAAATAAGGCATAATTTTTTAACGGTGAGAGTAATTAACCATTGGAACAATTTTCCAAGGGTCGTGGTGGACTCTCCACCACTGACCATTTTAAAATCAACATTGGATGTTTTGCTAAACAATATGCGCTAGGATTTATTTTGGGGAAGTTCTATGGCCTGTGATATACAGTAGGTCAGAGAAGATTATCACAATGGTCCCTTCTGGCCTTAGAATCTCTGGTGAAGTCCTCAGGGTCCAAATCTGACAATGCCCAATGGACTAAAAATCATAAACAGAGGATTGTCTGCCCCATCGAGGATCCTCTTCAGTTATGACCTTCAGCAATGGTCCCAACGTGTCCTTACTAAACATAAGAAAACATACATTTGCCCCTTTTCTGAGTACCCCTTCTGTGAGCACTTTGTTGCTATGCCCTGGCTCTACAGAATTTTTCTTTGCTCTTTTGGCAAGCTTTTTGGCTTTCTACTGGGAGATCCTTTTCCCCCCAGCAGGCTCCCACTGCCTGCCCTTCAATGGCAACTCTGGTAGCTCCTCTCAGGCAATTCCCTGCTGCTCCTGTTCCCCCTTCCTTACTGACAAAAGCCCCCCTCCTCAGTTACATCTGATCAATGATAGCGCTAGCTGATCCTGAGCCTCCTGCCCCCAAAGGGGCAGCCCACCCTGTTACAACATACCTCAACCTATGGATTGCCCACAACCGATCTGCTGCACGTATTACTTTGAGCACTCTCTGCTTGCAATTTGATGTGCATGCTGGTCACCTAACTCACGCTGTATCTGCGAGGTAGACGAGCATTATCATTAGAGCTGGGCAAAAACTTTCTGACAGAACAGTGTGCTGTAGAAAAATGCTGATTTCATAGAATCATAGAACTGGAAGGGACCTCGAGAGGTCATCTAGTCCAGTCCCCTGCATTCAAGGCAGGACTAAGTATTATCTAGACCATCCCTGACAGATGTTTGTCCAACCTGCTCTTAAAAATCCCCAATGATGGAGATTCCACAACCTCTCTAGGCAATTTATTCCAGTGCTTAACCACTCTGACAGTTAGAAATATTTTCCTAATGTCCAACCTAAACCACCCTTGCTGCAATTTAAGCCCATTGCTTCTTGTCCTATCCTCAGAGGTTAAGAACAACAATTTTTCTCCCTCCTCCTTGTAACAACCTTTTACATACTTGAAAACTGTTATCATGTCCCCTCTCAGTCTTCTCTTCCCCAGACTAAACAAGCCCAATTTTTTCAATCTTCCCTCATAGGTCATGTTTTCTAGACCTTTAATCATTTTTGTTGCTCTTCTCTGGGCTTTCTCAAATTTGACCACATTCTCCTGAAATGTGGCACCCAGAACTGGACACAATACTCCAGTTGAGGCCTAATCAGCGCGTAGAGCGGAGGAATTACTTCTTGTGTTTTGCTTATAATCACCTGGATCACCTGGATCGATCGGTCTTCAGCTGTCGTTAAGACTGCGCCGATCACAACACATCCGCCATTCTTCTTGGATTCTTGCCTTTCTTCTCCACGTTCGTCTGAAACGTTTAACAATGTCATCTTCCCATCTTCTTGGAGGCCGACCAGGTGGTCTTTTCTGTTCTCGCGGGTACCACTCAGTAATGATTGTGATCCACCTATTGTCCGTGAACCGTGCTATGTGGCCCGCCCATTGTATCTTATTATATCTGCTTTCCATGACAATATCTTTCACACCGCTGCGTTCTCTAATCATTTCATTTGGGATACGATCCAGAAGGGAAATTCCCAACATAGCTCGTTCCATTGCCCTTTCAGCTACCGACAGCCGCTGCTCTTCTCTCTTCGTCAGTGCCCACGTTTCACTGCCATACAACATGGCTGGCAGCACTGTTGAATTGAAGATATTTGTACGTGTGGTCTTGTCGATTTTTCCTTTGAGGACGTCCTTGATGGAATTAAACGCACACCATCCTGCCCGAATCCTTCGCGAGAGTTCTCCGTTCATGTCTTGGCGCAAATATACGTACTGTTCCACTTCTTCAGTTTCTTCTCCTGCTTCTCTCTTGCTTATAATACTCCTGCTAATACATCCCAGAATGATGTTTGCTTTTTTTGCAACAGCATTACACTGTTGACTCATATTAACTTGTGATCCACTATGACATCCAGATCCCTTTCCGCAGTACTCCTTCCTAGGCAGTCATTTCCCATTTTGTATGTGTGCAACTGATTGTTCCTTCCTAAGTGGAGTACTTTGCATTTGTCCTTATTGAATTTCATCCTATTTACTTCAGACCATTTCTCCAGATCATTTTGAATTTTAATCCTATCTTCCAAAGCACTTGCAACCCCTCCCAGCTTGGTATCATCCGCAAACTTTATAAGTGTCCTCTCTATGCCGTTATCTAAATCATTGATTAAGATATTGAACAGAACCCAGATTTGACAAAATTGAAACAGTTTTGGGTACCGATTGATTTAACATATTGATTTTTAGACACAGCAAATCCTGATTCTTGGCAGGGGGATAGACTAGATGACCCATGCTGTCCCTTCTAACCCTATGATTCTATTAATTGAAACTTTTGCAGGCAATTATAAGAATGTTTCATTTTAACTTTAGCATTTGACTATAAAATATAAAGTCAAATGAAACTTCATAGTAAGGTTGGAATGAAAGATTTTCAGAATATTTCATTTTGAGAAAATGCTGAGATTTTGGCTTTTTGTCCAGGAGTCACCTGATTACATCAAATATCATCAGACTCATGACAAAATAGCAGAGCTGGCAACGGATAAACTGAGGTGCAGGTAGCGTAAGTGACTTGCCCAAGGTCCACAGTCAATTCTTAGCAGAACCAGGACTGGAACCCAGGAGCTCTCTCTCTAGTTATGAGTAATTGCTTCTTTATCTAGGAGAGGATCAAAACACCAGGAAACTTTTAAATAAAGAAAATATATTGAATCTAAAATTCTGTGACATAAAAAAGCAAAACACACCCTCGAAAAGCAATTAAAAAAAAGAGCTACAATGCTGGACTGAAGGGAGGGAAATCATTTTCTGAAGCAAATCAGTTATTTTCAGATGTAGATAATACAGCCACATGACACGGGTAAACTATAACCGTTTGCTGGCAACAGCCAATTCACAATTGCTACCAGTCTCTTAATCAATGTTCCACTGCCATTGGCATAAGATAACTTCATCCATGTCCTTGTCAATGTGCAGAACATTCAGGACATAAAATATAGACGTATATATACACTTTATTTTCTCCTTGGAGAATTTATGTACCGTTACATTCCATTATTTTTTTTCCAGCTGAACATTTAAATAACGTTGAATCAGTGATCACTAAACCAAACCTTTTTTTGTTCAGCAAGGTGAAGTTCTTTGACCCCTCCCATTCCTGCCCCCAGGTGCTTGTAAACAGATGACAAATTACCCTATAATGCTGATAAATTATTACTGATATGCCCCGACTTCTAATTAAATGTTTGGAGATGGCAGCTGATGAATCATATTTCTGGGAACTGGCATCAGTTTCTAACTCGGGTACACAAGGTTAGATCTTTAAATTCTAGGAGGCAAATATGCCCGCATTCAAATAGCGCATTAGCGTCACCATTTGTTTGCATGCAACCTAATGGCGTAGTTGCAAAATGCGGTGAATGATCAATTAAACATACCAATTCACAATAAAGCCCACCTCATGGCATCCCTGACACAACTGGAATTCTGCAAGACCAAAAGGTGTCAAATTCAATTTTTTTTTCAGAAAATACTCTCCCCACCACACACATCTTATAATTAGCCTGCGGAACTCATTGACACTGGAAATTGAAAAGGTCCCAATTTTAAATGCATTTAGGTTCCTAACGATGCAGATCGACCCCTAGCAGGATTTTCCAAAGTGCCAAGTTTTGGAAAGTCTAGGAAACCTTAATGCATTGAGCAGGGCTGGCTCTAGGGTCCCATTATGGGGAGGGCAAGTAGTTATTTTTAGAGCCCTAGTGTTGCTATTTTAAAACAAATAACCTTCCAAGGTTAGTTAGAGCCCTGGAAAATCTTGGATATTTAGAGTTTAAAAGAGTAAAATTTGGCTACTGTGTCAATATTTTGCTGATTTATAATTTATATAAGTGATGAGGACTCTCTCATTTCTTGCTATTACACTGCTTAACTGGACAACTTTGTACATATTTTGGCCTTTCTGACAATAATTTGGGGACCTTGAAGATCATTTTGAGGCAAATGTCCCCCTTCCTACTTCCCTTCCTCCCCCAATAGTGCCCAGCCTGGCTTTAGGGCATGATCCAACCTCAAATAAATTGTATTCTACATCTACAGAGGGGTTTAGGGCTTAATGATGGAATTAATTGTATTGGGTGTTTAGGAAAGAATATGCAGTGCTACAAATCATCATCCATACCTCTATCAACAACGCAATAGTAACAAATATAATAACCGACTGATGGAGTATAGTTGTAGCCATGTAGGTCCCAGGATATTAGAGATACAAAGTGGATGAGGTAATATCTGTTACTGGACCAACCTCTGTTGGTGAGAGACAAGCTTTCAAGTCACACAGAGCTCTTCTTCAGGTCACCTGGTCCAATAAAAGATATTACTTTGTCTCTCTATTATGCAATGATACAGTCCTGTTTATCTATTGGACAGGGTGGAGGGCACGGATCAGCGTTCACGTCGCACTCCCCGTCAGTACCTGGACCAAGCTGGGGAAGGTAATGATCCAACCAGCGGACCAAATTCAGTGATGAATCCTGGTCACATGCCACCTGAGGCACATTGCGGCGCTTACACTAAGAAGAATTGGGCAGGGTATTGCCATGTCAGAGGAGGAACTTCCTTACACCAGCCATGGTGTTCTGACCTGGGGATTTTCTTTAAGTGAAAAACAATTCTGTCTTTACTCACTTAACAACCCTACTATAGTGATTAATATTCAAACATTTTCACGTGATGGTTTCTTTTCAAGTGAATGTATACGATGAGTATTGATACATAGTAGAGATATCCAGGTATTTAATTCTCCTCTATTTCCTTTTCCATGAACTGGATGTGTTAATTTTCCAGTAACAATGATCTCCCCATATCTTATGAACCATTCCTCCAGTTAGGGGGAATTTAAAAAAAAAAACAACAACTCTTTTCCAATAAGAAGCTGCCAATAAGTTTAGTGACTGCTATCAGATGAAATATTAATTCTTGGTTTCTCTGAGTGTGACCATTTGTACTTGGAAGATTTTAATTGCACAAGCAGCACATATTTGAAAAGGAACAACTCTTTGTGATGTCCTGTCCCTTTAAATGTTTGGTTGCTCTGTAATCCCCCTCCTTAGCGAAAACCTGGCTTTAGTTTTGGATTCTGTTTCTATAAAGACACAGCAACAAACCGCTGGGTTTCTATCAGCTGCTCCTGTGTCCATCTCCTTCTCTGCTGGGACCAAATATAACACTCTAAATGGGCAGCACTACAAACTGGAGTGTCTGCTGGATAGTGGTGATGAGAATGGGTATTCATTCCATTTACCTGTGACTAATAAGACTAGGGAGATTCCCCAACCTGAGCTGGCTTTTGTAGGTGACAAATCTGAGGAACTGTCACAGATTGAAGTGTCACTAGAGGAGGTTTTGGAATTAATTGATAAACTCAACATTAACAAGTCACCGGGACCAGATGGCATTCACCCAAGAGTTCTGAAAGAACTCAAATGTGAAGTTGCGGAACTATTAACTAAGGTTTGTAACCTGTCCTTTAAATCGGCTTCGGTACCCAATGACTGGAAGTTAGCTAATGTAACGCCAATATTTAAAAAGGGCTCTAGGGGTGATCCCGGCAATTACAGACCGGTAAGTCTAACGTCGGTACCGGGCAAATTAGTTGAAACAATAGTAAAGAATAAAATTGTCAGACACATAGAAAAACATAAACTCTTGAGCAAGAGTCAACATGGTTTCTGTAAAGGGAAATCGTGTCTTACTAATCTATTAGAGTTCTTTGAAGGGGTCAACAAACATGTGGACAAGGGGGATCCGGTGGACATAGTGTACTTAGATTTCCAGAAAGCCTTTGACAAGGTCCCTCACCAAAGGCTCCTACGTAAATTAAGCTGTCATGGGATAAAAGGGAAGGTCCTTTCATGGATTGAGAACTGGTTAAAGGACAGGGAACAAAGGGTAGGAATTAATGGTAAATTCTCAGAATGGAGAGAGGTAACTAGTGGTGTTCCCCAAGGGTCAGTCCTAGGACCAATCCTATTCAATTTATTCATAAATGATCTGGAGAAAGGGGTAAACAGTGAGGTGGCAAAGTTTGCAGATGATACTAAACTACTCAAGATAGTTAAGACCAAAGCAGATTGTGAAGAACTTCAAAAAGATCTCACAAAACTAAGTGATTGGGCAACAAAATGGCAAATGAAATTTAATGTGGATAAATGTAAAGTAATGCACATTGGAAAAAATAACCCCAACTATACATACAACATGATGGGGGCTAATTTAGCTACAACGAGTCAGGAAAAAGATCTTGGCGTCATTGTGGATAGTTCTCTAAAGATGTCCACGCAGTGTGCAGAGGCGGTCAAAAAAGCAAACAGGATGTTAGGAATCATTAAAAAGGGGATAGAGAATAAGACAGAGAATATATTATTGCCCTTATATAAATCCATGGTACGCCCACATCTCGAATACTGTGTACAGATGTGGTCTCCTCACCTCAAAAAGGATATTCTAGCACTAGAAAAGGTTCAGAAAAGGGCAACTAAAATGATTAGGGGTTTAGAGAGGGTCCCATACGAGGAGAGATTAGAGAGGCTGGGACTCTTCGGCTTGGAAAAGAGAAGACTAAGGGGGGACATGATAGAGGTATATAAAATCATGAGTGATGTTGAGAAAGTGGATAAGGAAAAGTTATTTACTTATTCCCATAATACAAGAACTAGGGGTCACCAAATGAAATTAATAGGCAGCAGGTTTAAAACAAATAAAAGGAAGTTCTTCTTCACGCAGCGCACAGTCAACTTGTGGAACTCCTTACCTGAGGAGGTTGTGAAGGCTAGGACTATAACAATGTTTAAAAGGGGACTGGATAAATTCATGGTGGCTAAGTCCATAAATGGCTATTAGCCAGGATGGGTAAGAATGGTGTCCCTAGCCTCTGTTCGTCAGAGGATGGAGATGGATGGCAGGAGAGAGATCACTTGATCATTGCCTGTTAGGTTCACTCCCTCTGGGGCACCTGGTATTGGCCACTGTCGGTAGACAGATACTGGGCTAGATGGACCTTTGGTCTGACCCGGTACGGCCTTTCTTATGTTCTTATGTTCTTAAATGAAATTCCTAGCAAACCATTAGGTCTCCTTAACAAAACACTTCAGACGGTAAAGCAGAAGACATAACACAGTGCCTTTAATATCCTAAGTGAGTTATAGAATGTCATTTAAAGTGGAGAACAATCTATTAATCTTAGCAACTCAGACAGTGAAACAGTAAAACATAAAATCCTCAAAGTCCGAATGGTTAATCACCATCTGAAGCGATATATGAAATGCATGCCACTCAGTCTGGGTGTAAGTTATTTCAATTAAAACATTGCCGACATCTCCTTAAGTGCTTAAGCTCCGATAGTGAAAAATCTAAATAATGAATACACTCTACACTTTCATTCAAGGATTTCAAAGAACCTTAAACATGACTGAAGCCTCACACCACCCTTGTGAAGTATAACATACCCAAGTTCCACGAAATGAGTCTGGGGCAGAAACAGAACCCATAAAAAAAAAAGGGACTTGCCCAAAGTCAAACAGCAGAGCCAAGAATAGAGCCCGGGTCTTCTTATTCCTAAGGCCACTGGACAACACAGTCCCCCATAAGAATTAATACTCCTGGGCCATTGCACCATAGGTTCTCAATCTTTCCCATAGTGTGACCCTGTGTTGCAATAAGACAAAGTTTTGGACACTGCCCCTTCCCCCCACACCGTTCCATGTAGCCCTAAAAAAGCCTGTTCCTTAGTGTCACCACACACAAAGGTTCTCCCTGTCTCTTGGCCTGCGATTAAGCAGTCATGAAGGGAATGATAACTACACGGAAAGCAGGGGAAAGGAAAATATAATAAGCATTTACAAGGAAAGAAAGGGGATGGAGCATCAAAAAATAGAGGTTTTCTTTGAAAGCATTCTCCATTGCCTCATCTACCTAGCAAAGCACTTCACATCAATCTAACTATTCAGGTGCATGAACGCAAACTTCAATCCTCTGTTGGATTCAAACCTTATATGACCCCCATCACCACACTACCTGAGCACCTGACAAGTAATTTATCCTCACAACAACCTGTTGAGGAAGGAAGTATTATGATCCCCATTTTCAGACTGGAAACTGGGAGACGAAAAAATGTTCTGTCTTGTCCATGGTCACACAGAAAGTAAGTGGTAGAACTGGGGACTGAATCCAGATTCTCAATGAAGCTAGACAGAAAATGTCTTTTTCCCCATGCCCTCAACACTGTAATTATCAACTTTTCATCAAAAAACTGTAAACTAAAAATGAATTTTCAAAAGTTTTTGACATTTTCTTTTTCAAAAAAAAAAATTTAAGCCAAACTTTTTCAGGTTTTTGGATTTTTCCAATTAAATACTCAAAAGTTTTTGAGGTGAGCATATACTTTCTATGAAGATTTTTGTTTAATCCAACCCCAATTTTCCATCTAAACCAAGTTTCAATGGAAATTTTTTGACTAGCCCTATTCCTGAGCCCTACTCAGGAGCCTTAACCACAAAGCTATTTTTCCACACAGTCACTTTAGAGACTTTCATGGCTGAATGCTGTCAGATAGTACACACCTCCACTAGCAGAAAGGAGAATATTCTAACAATCAGAAGGTAAATGCAAGATGCCACAAAGTGCTTGTCAAATGACATCTGAGTGCATCTCAACTACAACTTGGGTTTCACTGTGCTAATTGTTCTCTTTATGGTAATAACATAATTGCTGCCATTTATTACATAACCTTCCAGCTCCTCTCAAAAAAAGGGCAGCAACACCTAGTAAACTTAAACAGGCTATGATGAGTTTTCAAAGCAGAGAACAGGAATTACAGTTCATTTGTGAGCAGGTTCTCCTAGCAAACTATGGGATAATACAATTCATTAATTCCTCATTAAGTTTGGGAAGATGACCTTTTAAATCATAATTAGACAATAAAAAAAACAGTCTGTCAAGTACGTGCCTACTGACGAGACATCACAAATGAATTTTGTGCATTATAATTGCTAATGGATTATTAAGTGGATAGTTTGCTTAATAGGACTGTGCATATTGTTAATAGAATTACAAACAGTACAAGGTGTGGGGAGAAAAAGGTAGTTAATGATCCCTTGCTTTTTAAGGATTAATATATAAAAGGATACAATGTGCAAACCACATGATCAGCGACAACACCTCTTTTCTTTTCTTCTGTTTCCTTTCTTCTGCCTTGTCCTTTGTGTACTTACATTCAGATGTAGTTTGATGGCAATTCTATGTGTCCATATAGTGGAGTTATTTGGGTTCTCTAAGGCCTGGTCCACACTAGGGGGGGATGTCGAAGTAAGGTACGCGACTTCAGCTACAAGAATAGCGTAGCTGAAGTCGAAGTATCTTACTTCGAAGTACCACGACTTACCTCGCGTCCTCGCGGCGCGGGATCGACGGACGCGGCTCCCACGTCGACTCCGCTACCTCCGCTCGCCCTGCTGGAGTTCTGGAGTCGAAGGGAGCGCGTTCGGGGATCGATATATTGCGTCCAGACGAGACGCGATATATCGATCCCCGATATATCAATGGCTACCCGCCGATCTGGGCGGGTAGTGTGGACGTAGCCTAAGATAGAATGACGTTACTAATGTATCTATTTTGTCTCCACATATATAACAAGATTCTTAGGGCCAGATTTTCAAAGTTTTTTTAGGCATCTAAAAATGTTTATAGGCACCTGGTGGGATTTTCAAAAATGACTAAAAAGGAAACAACTACCCACCCCGAATACAAACCCGCCATGAGCCCATGGTTACATACTCGGGGTGGCTAGCCCATGCCGACACTTGCTACTGTCTGAGCTACCATTGCTACACTGCTATTTTTAGCACACTAGCTCAATGATCGCTAGTGTGAGTATGCTTATGCAAGCTGGGAATCACAGGTCCAAGAGTAGAGATAGGCATAGTATTACACCACAGCACTAGCCTCTAGGCGCCAGTGATTTTTATAAGTGATGTGTCTATCACTGACTCCTGTTAACTTTGCAGGAGATAGTTTGGACAAATCCTAAAGTTTTATTCAGTTTGTCCTCAGATAAAGTGAGGCATATTTTTTCCAGTGAGGACTTTGGCCGATTAAAGACTTCAGCCTTTAACTAGTTGTGTTCAGTGGCTTAGGCAAAGAGGGTTGATGGTCTCACCCCAGTTCCCTGTGGGCAGGCATCCTTATCATAAAAATCACCACTCCACTTATTCGTAAGCTTTCACTCTTGACCCTACTCCACAGGGTTAGTGGTTCTGTTAATGGATCAGTACAGCCAAAGCTTTGAGACAGAGAACAGAGACAAACCAGCACGCTTAGGCAAAGTATTAGGGGTGGAATTCTCCCCTTTACAAAGAGTACGTGCAAAGTAGGGTGACCATACGTCCCATTTTGGTTGGAACAGTCCCTTTTTTAACCCCTGTCACAGCCATCCCACCACCCCCACCACCCCCCACCGAAAAAAGTGGACATTTGTCCCATTTTCTCTTGTCAACTTGATCAGTTGGCAAAAGCAAATGGGAAAAATGTCTACTTTTTTCCAAAAAAGTGGGGTGCGGTGTGGAGGAACGTGGGGGAGATGCCAGCCCCATGCGGGGGGGAGGCATGGCTGCGGGGGGGGGGGGGGGGGGGGGGGGGGGGGGGGGGGGGGGGCATTCCATCATGCAGAGGGCCAGCAGGGTTCCAGCAACCGGCAACAACCACACGTGGGGGTGGAGGGCTTGGCCGAGTGGCTTAGGGTGTCCTGTTTTCCCTTTGGGAAATACGGTCAACCTGTGAAAAGTCTAGGCACCACTTCATAAGGATGAAATGGGATGTAAGTGTTGTACGGATACTCTGTGGGCTTTCTGCACAGGAGTGGATTCCCCCCATGGGAAATAGGTAGTAGCTTACTCAAGTATTTTAAGAATATATTGTTAATGTGAGAGGGCCTGAATCTGCCCCATCTAAGTTGATGGGAATTTGGATTAGGTTTTTATGCATGTCAAGTACACCAATTTGTATAGATTTCATCTCACCTGAACTCCTCTGGGGTTGCCCTTTCTTGTATCAGATTGCTGGATTTGGTGCAAAAAAACATTGTTTCAGGTAGCATGTAAATTGTGCAAGTAATATAAGAACACAAGAATGACCATAGTGGGTCAGACCAAAGGTCCATCTAGCCCAGTATCCTGTCTTCTGACAGTGACCAGTGCCAGGTGCCCCAGAGGGAATGAACAGAACAGGTAATCATCATGTGATCCATCCCCTGTCACCCATTCCCAGCTTCTGGCAAACAGAGGCTAGGGACACCATCCCTGCCCATCCTGGCTAATAGCCAATGATGGATCTATCCTCCATGAACGTATCTATATGAGTGACCTATTGCTAGGGCAGGTTACATGAATTAGCTTTACCACAGAAATCATAGTAAGACCAATGCATTTCCACAGAAGGCCTGATTCTCTTTTACACTAAGACTAATTAACACCACTCTGGCAGTGTAAAGGGGAATTAAGTCAATGTAAATGTAATTTATGTCCACTGTAAGGGCCCCTTTATACTTCTAGAGTGATGTAAAGGGACCACCATGTAAAAGACAATCAGGTCAAAATAATCTAATCCCTTTGTTACTTTACCAAAGCAGGTTGTGGGGTTGTTGTTTTTTTCAAAATTGTAACCAAAAAATTGGTTAGAGGTCTGCAGGAGAAGAATGTTAGCATGAGCTGTGCAAAAGGAGATAGCATCTCCAAAAGTGAAATGGTCAATATAGCTTTTCTTCTTCCTTTGGACTGTAAGAGGAACAAACTGCATTTTCTGATGTTTATCCAAGTTAATAAGCAGAGGGGGTGGAAATACAGGGAACTTCCGAAGGAGACATGGCTCTTAGCCAGCATCAAACAACTTCAAGACCACTAAATAGAAGTAAAAAGTCAAAAACCTAAAAGAGTCTTTGGTGTTAGAAGACAGTAACAGCTGCTAATAAATACTAGGTCTGAAATTTCTTAAAGAGGTAATGTGGAAACACATTTCAAAGCCAGGGTCCAACTGGTGTTCTTTAGTACCGTACATCAAGAAGTGCATTGAGTTAGTAAAGGGGCAAGCTTGTGGATAAAACATCTTAGATTCATTTGTTTGTTAAAGTCACAGGGTCCAAAGTTTCTGAGCTTCAAAGTCCAGAGGAATTCCCTCCAGAGCACAAGATGATTTAAGTTCTTCCTTACACCTTTTGTCACTGACGACCGCCTAAATTCCCACAAGTGAGCCACAAAAATATCAAATGTAAATAGATTTTAAAGGGCAAGTTTGGAGGAAAATATAATTGGATACCCTTGGTGTTCCATTCTCTTTGCAATGGGCTTTGCAGTCTGCCAGTTCAAGGTACACAGTCATTTATCAGAACAGACAACAACAAACTTAACCCCCATGAGTATGTCTGGGTATGCAATGAGATGGAAGGGGCAAAAACATATCCTCCCTTTTGACAGAGCCAGCTTGAGATGTTCATCCAGTATAAGTCTTAGTCTCTAAGGTGCCACAAGTACTCCTATTCTTTTTGCGGATACAGACTAACACGGCTATTACTCTGAAACATCTCAGTATAATACTGAAGGCGTTAGGGTTATTAAGAGGAACTGATATAACAGAAAAGAAACATGGTCTTGTGTCTATGGCATGGAACTCGGATTCAAGAGAACTGGATTTCATTCCTTGCTCTGCCACAGACTTCCCATGTAACTTTGGAAAAGCTACTGGATCTCTCTGTGCTAATGCCTCACCTGTAAAATGGGGATAATAATAATAATTCCATTGTCTGTCTCATCTTTTCATCAGGGGAGGGGCTGTCTCTCACCAAGGATATGCTCAGCACCTAGTGAAATCCATGCTCATCTAATTTCCAGGCCATGTAGGCCCTGTTGTGGCATTAATAGAAACTGTGATTATTTTTTTCCATGCGGAGATGCATGTTCAATGTCAGAAACATTATCAATTGGTTGCTGAGCTGATTAGCATTGCTTCTAGCACAAGCGACTTGGGGCTGAGTCCGGCACATAGCTGAGAATATAGCGGAGCATGAGTTTCAACAGGAGTTGAGGGTTCTCAGGAATGCTCAGGACCTGGCATAACTAAGTCATTGTGATTTAAACTGAAAGCAAGTGTGAACAGCAAAATCCATGGGTAGATTGCATAGCAGCAACTGCATTCCTTCTCCTGATGCAGAAATCTCCTTACAGCATGTTGAGTTCGAATTCAGCTCATGCTCCGCCATCAGGTTTGCAGAGCAGGGACGTTTTTGAGAATGTAGCAAAGCAGGATCCAGTTTTTAACACACCCAGAGAAAGGGAAACAGACCTGACTGAGCATGTGATATATTGAACTAAAAGCAAAAAGTGGGGGAGGAATTATGAACCTGGATGCCCCGAGGAGAGCTGGATTGGTTGCAGCTGTTGGCAACCTAAATGAGTCACACAAAATTCCTCCTGGCATCTCCTGGGGACCACCCACTATCTTTACCTTGGTTGCCTTTTCTTCCACTCTGGATAAAAGCTACATGGGATGATCAGGTCTTTTTGTTTAAGCAGTTTAAAAAGAAAACCTCTCAGTTCCTTCTGTCAGCTAAAACTCCAGCGACAGAAAGTCCATGTCAAATAGCAGGTGCCATTGTAGTTAATGTCAAAACTTTCTTCACAGCGACTGTGGAGTCTCACTGGGACACGGTTGGTGGCATCAGGCAATGCTGGTGGAGAGTGACACTGTCTGGAATCTTTCTTCTTTTACTGCCTGGCATTGCTTCTGGGGCTCGTACAGCATCAATTTGTAGCAACTGATTATAGTTTGGCAATATAACAGTGGCTGCAACTGCCCTTTCTTCTCACTCTGACATATGCACTCTATTTCTTTATTATTGCAACTATTAATATTACCCATTATGGGGCTTTTCATCCAAAAAAATTAATCTCTCAGGTCCCCATTGAATCATTCTAGCAAAAGTAGAAGGATTATCCACAGATTTTACAGGAGTGGCATAGATAAGCACGATCCATGCATATTTCTGGCATTAAACCTTAAGACTTGGATTTTCAAAAGAGTCTAAAGGGGTTAAGTAAGGGAGGTGGCAAGTACCACTATTCCCATTTTACAGATGGACAAAGTGAGGTTAGGCAACTTGTCAATGGGCACACAGCAAGACATAGTGAAAACACAGTGAGAATGAATGAGTCTCCATTAGTTCTCCTTTAAGTCTTCCTCTTTCCCCCACCAACTTCTCCATTGTCCCTTCTACTCTACCAGTTTAGTACTTTGGTCTATTTTATATGCCACATTCAGGTCCTGCCCAGCCATTCTACCCCTGATTCTGATCAGAATGCGTAAAGGTTTTGTAGAGCCCTAATTTGGGAATATTAGATAGAAATGGGGTTTGATTCTGGAAACCCTTAATCACACGACTTCTCCTCTCAACTTCAGTGTGACCGAGGAAGGGTTTTCAGAATCAAAGGCCAAATTTACAAAGGTATTGTGACTCCTAAAGATGCAGATATGCACCTAGTGAGATTTAGAAAAGCTGCTAAGCATGCTTGGTGCCAGACGCCCATTGACTTTTAATGGGAGTTAGGTGACTAACTTGTTTGGGTGCTTCTGTAAATCCATGTTGGAGCCTACTTTATTTTAACTTTCAAGGCCCTTCACAGCCTGTCCCCATGCTACCAATAATCTCTCACTCTCTACTGAGAGGTCATCGCCAGCCTATATTGCCCACATGTTCCATTTCCAAAGAAGCATCTTCATACTTGGGAGGAGTCCCCAGTAAACATCGGCAAAGCCACCTAATTGTGAACCTTCTAAACCCTCCTCAAAACTCTTTCCCACAGTGCCTACAAAACACTCGACAATGGCTCGGCTGCTCGTGTACTGAGACCACTGTCTACCATGCTGACCAATATGGTCTCACTGATTCCATGTACTCCATCTCTCCGTCTGTGTTCCTCTGTTGTCTCGTTTCGGCCCCGTCCAGACTACCCGCCCGGATCGGCGGGTAGCCATCGAACTATCGGGGATCGAATTATCGCGTCTTGTCTGGACGCGATAAATCGATCCCCGAACGCGCTAGTTCGAACTCCGGTACTCCTGCAGGGTGAGCGGAGTTACCGGAGTCGACGTGGGAGCCGCGAACATCGATCCCGCGCCGCGCGGACGCGAGGTAAGTCGCGTTAGTTCGAAGTCGCGTATCTTACTTCGAACCCCGCCCCTAGTGTGGACCAGCCTTAGACTGTAAACTTTTCAGCGTAAAGATCATCTTTTTGTACAGCACCTCACACAATGGGGTCCTAGTCCATGGCACTCTTGGGCACTACAGCAATACAAAATAATTCATAATAATTTAGGTACCTTGTACATCTGCCCTAGGCCTTTTGTTACCTGTTGACTAGTCTTGGTATATATATTGAGAGGGTCATACTATTTGGTACATTGCATGTTCCATTTGCTTGGCTTGTTTTTTTGTTTGTTTGTAATCCATCGATTCAAGCTGTTATAAAGATTATTGATCCTGCTCACCTATGAACAGGAGCAAACTGATTCGCCTTTTATATAGAGAGAATCTTATGATTCTAAGCACCCATTTTGCAAGTTCTCTGTAGGGAGACCTCCCATTGAGTGCTGTGAGATTTTTGCCTGCAGATGTTTTGTAAGCTTGGACTCGTGCTTCCTTCATGAAATTATTTCTAATACTCCAGGGATAAGGGTGTGGAAAAGACACTAAGGGATAGAGCCTCAGGTGGTGTAAATCAACATAACTCCACTAAAGTCCAGAACAAATATACTAATTGAAGATCTGCTGCTACATCAAATGCACTAGCCACATACTGCATGATCCATAAAGGCAGGAGCAGTGATTGTTTTGAGGGGGGAGATGTTGGACAATCAGAGTTGGGGCCACTGCAGCAGCTTCCTTTTTGTGGGGCAACTATTTCAGTTCCCCAGTTGCAGTCCGAGTTCATCTCAAAGATGCAAAGAGAGCACAAGAAAGAGGGCAACGTATTTAGCAAAGGACAGTTATTCCCCAAGGATGATAAAAACCAGCTTGTCTGTCACCAGCTTCCTTTTGTGTTTGGCTTTGAAACACGCTATCTTTGCAAACAATAAAATGTAAGTAAAGAACGAGGAAAAGACAGATCCTGTAAACAACAGAAAGCAAATCTCAGCGGCTGACAAATGTAACCAAAGTAGAAGAAAAGGTTGAGTGCCTGCCACTTTTGTATGGCACCATGGGGTTCAGCACTCTCTCTTCAATACAGTCATTCCCATGCCTCCACCATAAAGTATAAGAGAGAGAGAGAGAGAGAGAGACCCTGTAAAGTGACAGAGGAAGCATCTGATTGCACTTGTCCTAGAATGCTCTTAAATCTCTCCTTCCAACTTTGTTCCCTTCCCAGGCAGACCTCCCATGAGGCTGACAATATAGCATCTTGTTGGGTAAACATTTTATTTTTTTTAAAGAATTTCTAAAAGTTCAATCACCATGTAATGTGCATTGTGTGAAACCGGAAACTACAGTTGGGTCATACATAACTACAGATATGAGGCCAACCCCGATCTGGTGTAAAACAGCATAGTTCCCATTGGCTTGAATTAAACCTATGACAATTTGCACCAGCTGAGGATCTGGCCCACAGAGCATTAACATTTCTTCTGTCCTGCACAAAAGGGAAGCTCTCTACTATAGGACCTCAGTGTGATGCAGTGCGATTCAGTGGATCTGAGAGAAAATGTGCAGGGGTCGATGAAGCAAGTCAAACCCATCTCTATCTTTCAAGAATATCACTCTGATAGGTGGGGGATAGATAGATGGAAGGATAGGACTCAGCATTAGAAGACACAGAGGAATAGCCCTTGAATTAGACTGTTAAAAGTAGAAATGTTAAAGGTAGAAAGTTTTTCTGTTGCATCGGTGGTGTATTGTGTATCAGTTATGATGAGAACAGAAGAGTCTTTTTTTTTTTTTTAAACAGCTGGACATGTTATATAGTATTAGATTGTGGAACAGAAGGAAGTTCTGAGCACTCCAAATACAGCGTTGTGAAATTGTGAGACCTGCAAGGCTATGGGCACCTGTTACTTTTCCCTCAGTGTGCTACATTGTATGAGAATAAGCAATCATGGTAGGCTAACAAATATTTCATCCAGTACATTGTTCCCCATTACATTCTGCTACACATTGCTTTTGCCACATCTCATATTCTGACAAGGTGTAATGCAACTAGACATTGTCTTACAAACTCTACGATAGGAAATAACAGATTAGAAAATTGCTGAGAAGCCAAGCATTAAATGCAAAAGCCTCCTTTAAGCCAAAACCCCACAGCAGAACAGTGGTATTGTCAGTGAGAGGATCCAATTCTGGCCAATGCAGGCAAAATTGCATAACCACTTGCCAAACGAGTGCACGTATAATGCTACAAAAACAACACAAATATACATCAATGTCCTAGCTCTAATCCATCCCCCAGTTCCTATCATTCCTATTAGATACAAATACAGATTTGTGATACTGTGTCTTGTTCTTTTTTCACACTAGTATATGTCATTTCAAAGACTTCACTCCAGATTTATACTGAGGGGAGTGAGTGGAAAACCAGCCCTGGAATTGTTTAGTATACATGATGACATTTATGAATTTCTGGAGAAATCAGTGCTATAAAAGAACTGAATTTATAACTGTTCATGGGTCTTTCTATATTAAACAACACCAAAGAGCTACCTCGCTCTTACTCTGCAAAATGAAATTTGGATTAACAACAAAAAGATCATGTTAAAATACAATATATCCAGGACATTATCTTTATCAAATTCAACTTCTGACTGTAGAGACACTTTATGGGACAGATCCTTGGGTGCTATAAATTGACACAGCTCCAGTGAAGTCCACTGAAGCCAAATGACATCGCTCTCCTGAAACCATTTTATGAGCAAACAAATATCCATCACCATGTTAAAATAAATACAGTAATGAAGTTTCGCACTGAGTTACCCCAATGACTTCTCCTCTTTACCTTGCCTAGTTTCGGCAGTCTGAAATATTGCTGGTATAATTTGGGAAAGATCATGCCCTTCACTGGACAAAATCCTGAATATTACACAGATTCCTCTATGACAATATGCAGACTTTATTGACTGAGAGTGATTTTAAATTAAATGGCCTATTACTGTACATTAAGAATTTGAAGGCAAAGACTGCCAATAAAGACTGAAAAAGTCAAACTCAAACAGTAACCCCCTTAATACCTTTTTTCACCATGCAAACAGTAAATCATTTCTTTTCAGTAGTTTTCAGCCATAAAACTGCAAATAAGGCATTTTGTGCTGAAAATTGATTTCTATCGAGGACTATACCTCCATGCAACTTAATTTGTAACTGACATGGATTACCAACAACAGAGCTTGCAATATAAAAAATAGATGACAGTAAGTAATTTAGCTGCATATTGCTACTCTTGAATCTTCAATCTAAGTGGAACTATTTATTTTATTTTATTATTTTCCCCCCATTGCATGGCACCTAAGACAGAAAGCTATTTGTGGAAATTGAAGTGTAAGCTAAAATGCTGTTGCAATACATCTGAGGAATTCAACTATAGTATACTTTAATCTTTATTTTTCATTTGTTTTAACATTTATTACAGCAGGGTATGATTGGGCATTAGGAAACCAAGATTTAGTGTTTGCCAAGAATCTAAGCAAACCTAAACAAAGAACACTTGCATGCAATAATCCCATGGTTGCTTCTGCCAGATTCTATGATACACAGGAAATAAATACCTCATCCTCACACAACATTAGAAATGGAAGGATGGTTCATTGAATGCCTTATTGCTGGGATGTGAGTCACTGAGTGCTGAAAGCAGAACGGTCACAAACTGTTAGTATGATGTTTTGTTACCGGGTCAATGGAAGGGGGGGGGGGGAAAGGTTGGTGCAAAGTAAAACAGGATTGTTTGAAACGTTTGAATGATATGAGCTAGGAAGATCATCTCAGCTGGAAGCCAGAACCCACCCACAATAAGGGTGAGTTTGGTTTCTATCTGGCCCCCTGAACATTAATCCAGATACATGAAATCGTGACAAACCTTGGCTTATATTGTTCACACCTCCCTCTTAACACCTCACCCCCAAAATATTGAGGTTTTCCCCTGTCTTCACTGAAGTAGATAGCATGACTTTTTGAGACATGATAGGCAGACACTTTCCTATCTTCCATCATCAGGGAAGGAGTTTAAGAAATGCTAAGGAGAACCCATGGGGACTTCTCAGGCCCTGATCTAGTAAAGAACTTCAGTCACTTAGACTGCTCCTGATTAAAGTATAAACTTAAATGTTGTGCCAGGTTGCGGTTAGAGCGTTCAGCGACTTGCAAGGACATGTTCCTTGTGTATATCATCCTGATAACCTCGGAAGACCCTGAAGGATCAGGAGTTTTGTAGTACACGTTCTTCAAGAACAAAGAACGTGTTTGAAATCCTGACCCCATTGAAATTAATAAGAACATAAGAACATAAGAAAAGCCGTACCGGGTCAGACCAAAGGTCCATCTAGCCCAGTATCTGTCTACCGACAGTGGCCAATGCCAGGTGCCCCAGAGGGAGTGAACCTAACAGGCAATGATCAAGTGATCTCTCTCCTGCCATCCATCTCCATCCTCTGACGAACAGAGGCTAGGGACACCATTCTTACCCATCCTGGCTAATAGCCATTTATGGACTTAGCCACCATGAATTTATCCAGTCCCCTTTTAAACATTGTTATAGTCCTAGCCTTCACAACCTCCTCAGGTAAGGAGTTCCACAAGTTGACTGTGCGCTGCGTGAAGAAGAACTTCCTTTTATTTGTTTTAAACCTGCTGCCTATTAATTTCATTTGGTGACCCAAATTAATGGGAGTTTTGCCATCAACTTCAACGGAATCAGGATTTCACCCATGTCTTCGCTTATTTCTGTTCAGTGCCTAAACACACTGTGAATTCTGTATCACAATGATAAGGGCATTCCTTTTTTTAAACAAATTACATATAATTTGGGGGCAAATACGCTTTAAAATGAAAGCCAAATACATTTTAAAAAAGATTCGTAGGACACAGATACAATAGCCTTGACAAGATATTAATCTTTACCAACTTAATCTGCCCATCCAGTGACAGCAGGATAGCCATCCATCTGTTAACATCTTTCTCTTTTGCATTCATTAATGAAATACAATTTAATTTAAATAAATTATCTAGAGTCTTAATTCCTAGGTAGCGTTGCCTTTCCAAATGCTTTTAAAGAAGAGATCTAATTGTGTGTTTTCAATTTTGTTATTAAGAAACATGACCTGTGACTCACCACTGCTTGTTGTCTCATTAGAAATCTTACAGACGGCTTTGATTATTTCAATTGTGGGGAGAAATTGAGTTACTAATATCTATTTAAAAATAAGTGTTTGTGGTAAATGGATACTCTGCAGTTATTATTTCCTCCACATGGCAGAACTATTTCTTTTTAAACCGTTGGATGTCTATTCAGCCATACTGTCTAATTCTATCTCGTCGTTTCTGTCTATATGCATCTATTTGTTGTCTCTTGTCTTATACTTAGATTGTAAGCTCTTTGGGGAAGGGACTGTCATTTTGTTCTGTGTTTGCTGAGTATCTAGCACAATTGGGTCCTGGTCTATGGATGGGGCTCCGGGGTACTACCACAATACAAATAATAAATGCTAATAATAATTCATGTCTGGTGTATCTCCCTGTATAATGAAACCCAGAGTGCAGCTAGAAGAAAAACCAAGTAGAAGTGAACAGGACTGGCCATGACCATAAAGTTAAGCATGTGTGTAAGTGCTCTATTACGAGGGGGCCTTGGAGCCTCAAGCCCTAATCCTGCAAAAGAGTTAAGCATGTGTTTAACGTTAAACACACGAGTGTATCTCGGACTCCATAGGACTACTCTAATGGATAAAGTTAAGGATGTGTGTAAATCTTTGCAGGAGCACAATCTTATTTGAAAAAGGTGAGAAGCTCATCTCATTCCATTCTCCCCATAGTTCGTGTGGAGTGTAGGTTAGGATGGTCTCCTGAGAAGCACGGACATGACTCAGTCGAAAGCAATAGGAGCTTTTCATGAACATCTGGGGCTAGAGTTTGATATTCAGGGTCTTGAAAAATACATGAATCTGGATCCTGAACCAATTCTCTGTAGGACATCCCTCAGTAACTCCACCTTATCAATAGCATTTTGCAACAGCATTGCCCTCTTCTGAGTGCTGTCACTTCATGGCCCTTCTATGTACACATTCTAATGGACTAACCAATGAGCAGTCTGCTATAACCTGCTGGGAATGAATCTGGTGTGGGCTGGGTTAACTACTGCTTGATGAGAGATCCTTGACTCTAGAGACATAAATCAACACTCTGAGACACAGATTCTCCATGTCAATCAGCATAACTTGATTGACAGCAATGGAGCTATGCCAACTGAGGCTCAGGGACAGTATTTTCATTTTATGGCGTTCAGCAAGATCGGATATTTTTGGGGCAATAGAGTGACAGTGAAAACATTAAGAAAAGAAGTCCACCAATGACTGCATTCTCCAACAGAAAACCTTTTGTATGGTTCAGTGTGAAGACCATAGACATTATCAGGGGAGTTTCCACCTCTCTTTCCTTGCTGGACATTTTAGTCACCACAGTTCATAGAATCATAGAATATCAGGGTTGGAAGTGACCTCAGGAGGTCATCTAGTCCAACCCCCTGTTCAAAGCAGGACCTAATCCCAACTAAATCATCCCAGCCAGGGCTTTGTCAAGCCTGACTTTAAAAACCTCTAAGGAAGGAGATTCCACCACCTCCCTAGGTAACCCATTCCAGTGCTTCACCACCCTCCTAGTGAAAAAGTTTTTCTTAATATCCAATCTAAACCTCCCCCACTGCAACTTGAGACCATTACTCCTTGTTCTGTCAACTGGTACCACTGAGAACAGTCTAGATCCATCCTCTTTGGAACCCCCTTTCAGGTAGTTGAAAGCAGCTATCAAATCCCCCCTCATTCTTCTCTTCTGCAGACTAAACAATCCCAGTTCCCTCAGCCTCTCCTCATAACTCATGTGCTCCAGCCCCCTAATCATTTTTGTTGCCCTCCGCTGGACTCTTTCCAATTTTTCCACATCCTTCTTGTAGTGTGGGGCCCAAAACTGGACACAGTACTCCAGGTGAGGCCTCACCAATGTC